>JAJLWI010000010.1:78349-260714 GCA_030674215.1 Kodamaea nitidulidarum | reverse complement strand
AGTAGGTGGGTACTGTATAAATCGGGCTCCTATATTGAGTACACTATGTGATACTCGTACTGGGTTGTGCTAGGCTTAAGAGTGGTGAGTAGACTTGTAATACTAGCCTTATAATATAGCCTTATAATATAGCCTTATAATATAGCCTTATAATACTAGCCTTATAATATAGTCTTATACTAGCCTTATAATATAGCCTTATACTAGCCTTATGATACCTTATGATACCTTATAATTGCTTTAAGTACTGGCTGGTGAAAACTTGCAGTAAATCGTATGACTGATGATCTGATACTTTCTATTATCAAGTATGCAAGATGTAGGTGGGTCTTCTATTGGAGCTCTGTATTAACACTGTTGAACACCGTTTATATGAAAAGTAGTTGGTGTATTGATGTAGTGTAGGGTATCGTTAATTGCGCCAGTTGGGTAGTGCTATATTGGTATAGATATACTGGAATATTGGTATATTTGTATACTGGTATATTGGTATAGTGATTGTGATGTACTTGCCAGCCTGGCTATTCAGTTACTTGGGTAATCCAGTTATTATAATCCAGTGGCGAGCGTTGTACTCGGTCTGTGCTCGTTTAGACAAAACAGTTTTATTAAATTGTGCAAAAAAACAGCAAGCATGGCGGAGGAACGTATGTACAGCTCTGGAAGCGACGAACGAACAAATAACACTTCGCATACACACACCCACACCAACAAGGAGAGCTTTGAAAGCGGCATGAGTGCAGCATCCGGCAGCACCATGTTTGACTCCAGAGTCAATGCATACACACACAAACCAAACATCGTGCCTCCATATGTTTTGGACGCCTTGTCACAGGCTCACTACAAAGACCAGCTCAACAACTCCAACGTGAATGTACACAAGCCCGCGGCCGCCGAGGAGGAATACCTCAGTTTCAGTCACGATCCGTTTGTGCGGCAGATGAAGGACAATTGGCACGTCTTTTTGCGCTCGGTTCAGCACCCAAACAACTACACACGTGATACCCCTTCAGATGACTACGATCCGGGAACAAAGTTGAACGGTGCGTGGGAGGGAGAGGAACGCTTGAAGCAGGCGCTTTTGGGTGGGTCCAAGGAGGAGGATGATGCTCGCGAGGCGGATGTCGGGTGGCTTGCCAAATTGGGCATGCGCAAAAAGAAGGCCAAGGGCGGTGATGAGGTGGTGGTACGGTCTAAGGCGGGTTACGGGTACTGGATGTCGACGGAGAAGCGTGCAGTGGTGCTCCCCACATTAAAGCGTATTTTCTTGCAAAACCCATTGGTGCCGTTGCTTCTTCGAATACTCACCATCATTTTCCTGGCTGTGGCTTTGGCCCTTGCTGGGTCTATCTTTGTGTTTTCCCGGCGCGACTACGATGGGTCGAAGGTCGAGCAGCAGCCGAGCACCATCATGGCCATTGTGGTGCAGTGCTGTGCGATAGCATACGTGGCATACATTGCATACGACGAGTACTCTGGGAAGCCTTTGGGTCTTCGTGACCCTTGGGGGAAGATGCGTCTCATTATGTTGGACTTGCTCTTCATCATTTTTTCGCTGGCCAACTTGTCGTTGACGTTCAACACTTTGTTTGACGACGAGTGGGTGTGTGAGGCTTATAAGAACAACGTCATAACACTGCTGGTTGGTGTGTTTTACCCGACGGTTTCGTCCATTTGCCGCCGCCAGCGTGCGATGGCGGCGTTTTTGTTTTTGGTTTTGTGTTTGTGGGTGGTTACCTTCCTGATTAGTATTATACGGGTTGTTCACAGGGTGAGTACGAATGAGCATTAAGCGAACTCACGAGCGAAGCGAGCTAGTGCAATATACATTGATTGAGTATTAAGCGAACTTCACGAGGGAAGCGAGTGAGGTGAGCTAGTGCGCTACACATTGATTGAGCATTAAGTGAGCTAGTGCATTATACATTGATTGAGAATTAAGTGAGCATCAAATGAGCATTAAGTGAGCATTATGTGATACACCAAATGATAGTTATACTGAGTGAGCATTATGTGATACACCAAATGATAGTCACACTGACTGAACATTATGTGGTACACACTGATACACTAGTTGATACATTGATGTGAGTGGTGGAAATGTTGAATGCTGGCGAATGTATGAATTGACAGAGTTCAGTAATAACATGACAACTTATGAACATACGACCGGCTATCATATGAAAAACATAGTATGGGGATAATAGGGGGGGTAGAGGAACCAATTGACCAGAGAAGTGCATAGCAGAAAGCCAAACGACAGGTGGCGAGGAGGTGACCCGTGAACCATGCAATAATTAGAGCCCCGTGCGTAGCATAATTGAGGCATAATGCTGATGGCTTCTCTGTCAACAGCATCTGACTAGAGAATATACGTGATGTATTGGGATGTAGTGAGAAGCCATGAGCGAGAATGTAACAAACTATTCCAATGTGCCGTGAGCGATAATATAACAAACTATTCCAACGAGCCGTGAGCGATAATATAACAAACTATTCTAACGAGCCATGTGCTAATACAAACTGAACTATTGCAACGAGCGAGTCAATATAATCTGAACTATTCAACGAGCCACGAGCTAATAGATACTGAACTATTCAAACGAACCATCAGCAAAACGAGTGGTGAGACAACACTGACGAACAATTTCTACCAGTCATTGGATTCGTCCGTAGGAGACTACACATAGTAACTGGTACATGGTATACTGAATAAACAGGTAGACATAATCATTGAGCAAAACAGAGATAAATTTGGTTGTACTCAGTAAAATCTAGATAATCAATATGTCTCATGGCCGATCAAGATAAATTGACATTCTCACAGCAAAGTGAAGAAAAATACCACAGAATAATCAAGATAATACTGGTAGCGGTATGTATTAGTATTAGTATTAGCAGCGGTATTAGTATTAGTATTAGCAGCGGTGTATTAGTATTAGTATTAACAGCGGTGTATTAGTGGCATTACGTATTCGTATTAGTACTAGTATTAATATTAGCATAGTATTAGTATTAGTACTAATGTT
The DNA here is from genome assembly GCA_030674215.1 of Kodamaea nitidulidarum. NCBI lineage: Eukaryota > Fungi > Ascomycota > Pichiomycetes > Serinales > Debaryomycetaceae > Kodamaea > Kodamaea nitidulidarum. Next base: position 257,685 of record JAJLWI010000010.1, on the reverse strand, counting down.
AGTAATGAGATGTAGGTTAACTCACTTACTTCACTCGCTCCCCTCGTACAGTTATCTTTATATATTTTGGTTTGTTCAATCACTCGCTCGTTAAGCTCAAACCACCTCTTCTTCTAACCCCCAGCGTCTTACTACCATAACATACAAATGAACCAACCAGAATCCAATCTACCCTCAAATTGTAAAATGCCGTTAGCTGATACCTGTGTACAAACAACTCTCAAAGTTGCTCAAAAGCTCTCAATACCTACCTATAAGCCATAGTACCCAAAAGCTTTCAAGGCCTATCTATAAGTCTCAGTACCCACTCAAAACACACTCCTCTCAAATTGTAAATCTACTCTATCCCCACTATTCGTGCATTGCTCAATTTCGAAAAACTAATCAAACATGTCGCTTCCAGCCGCCAGCGACTTGCACGCCACATGGAACTTCATCCAGCCCGGATTAGAGTACATATTGGGTTCCCAGGGTGACCAGGGAGTCACATCCAAAATGTACATGAACTGCTACACCGCAATCTACAACTACTGTGTAAACAAGTCCCGCCGTTCGAATATCGACCACTCGGCAGCACTGCTGAGCTCAAATAGCTACCTGTTAGCAGGAGCAGAGATCTATAAGAAGTTGGACGAGTATCTCACTCAGTACGTGCGCTCGCTAGAAAAAGACCCGCAATTGTCCTTCCTCGAGTTTTACGTGGCCAAGTGGACCCGTTTTACCATTGGAGCAGGCTATCTTAACAATGTTTTCGACTATATGAACCGTTACTGGGTTCAGAAAGAGCGCAGTGATGGGCGCAAAGATGTGTACGATGTCAACACGCTCTGTTTGATCAAGTGGAAGAATGAGATGTTCCTGCCGAACGCACAGGTTTTGATTGACGAGGTGTTAGACTTGATTGAGCGCCAGCGTAACAACCAAGTGGTGGACACACTTCTCATTCTGACGTCGATCAAGTCGCTTATATTTCTCAGCTTCGAGAGCCAGGATGTCAAGAAACCAGGCATTATAGTGTACAAGACGCACTTTGAGGGAGTCTTTTTGGAGAAAACTGCGCAGTACTACCGCAACGAGAGCGCACGGTACTTGGCAGACCACAGCGTAGTTGATTACATGAAGAAGTGCGAAAGTCGGCTTACTGAGGAGATTTCGCGCTGCAACAACTACTTGGATGACCACACCAAACGCTACCTTTTAGACACACTCAACCGCGTGCTCATCGAGGACCACGCACAGACAATGTACGACCAGTTCTTGCTGCTCTTGGAGCAGCAGCAGTTGGAGGACATCCAGCGCATGTATAAGTTGTTGTACCGTGTGCCCAAGACAATCGACCCGTTGGCTGCCACGTTCGAGAACCACATCAAAGAGCAGGCCGAAACGCGGCTCCAGGACTTGAAGAATTCCACGGCTCCAGTGGCAGTAACCTCAAATAGCCGCAGGGCGCTCGCCATCGACCCCAAGCTCTACGTCAATGCATTGATTGAGATCTACCTCAAGTTCAACGCAATCGTTGACGAGGCGTTCGACAAGGACACGCGCTTCATCAAAGCACTCGACAACGCGTGCCGTCACTTCGTCAACAAGAACCCCATCGCCACACCTACACCCAAGTCTGCGTGCAAAACACCAGAGCTCCTTGCTAAGTACTCGGACCTCTTCCTCAAGGGCAATGCCAAGGAGGCCGACGTGCTCGAGTTGAGCATGGATGATATGATGATAGTGTTTAAGTTTGTCAACGATAAGGACGCATTCGAGGAGTTCTACCGTCGACAGTTGGCCAAGCGCTTGATCAATAGTAACTCCAAGTCCGAGGAATTGGAGGAGAGCATTATACAGCGTTTGCAGGAAGAGAACTCGATCGAGTACACGCTGAAGATGACCAAGATGTTTTCTGATATGAAGGCAAGCTTGGACTTGAAGTACAAGGTGCAGCTTCCACTGGATCTGGTGGTCAAAGACTTCAATCCGTTGATCTTGGCTCAAAGCATGTGGCCATTTACCTTCTCCAAAGACTATAATTTGCAGGTGGCACCCGAGCTCCAACAGCCTTTCGAGACGCTAGTCCAGGCTTACAACGCGCAGCACAGCGGGCGCCAGTTACAGTGGCTCTGGAACCACGGCCGTGCCGAGGTCAAGGCAAACTTGTCTAAGAAGGGCAAGCCGCCCTTCAGTTTCACCGTCTCGAATGTACAGTTGATGATCTTGATGGCATTTAACCGCAAGAATAGCTACCGTATCGGCGAGTTGTATGCAACCGTCGGTACTGCACGCCATGTGTTTGACGCACAGTTGCAGCCCATGATCAAGTACAAGTTGTTGGATCCAAGTGACGCCAGCTTGAGCGACGACACAGTGTTAACTATTGTGGAGGAGTACAAGTCCAAGAAGTTGAAGGTCAATTTCATATCTTCGGTGAAGCACAGTGAAACAAACACCGAAGCGAAACAGGAGATGGACGAAGCCATGAAGGAGATTGACGAGACTAGGAAGAATTTCTTATCGGCATGCATCGTGCGTATCATGAAACTGCGCAAGGTTGTGAAGCACAATGACTTGGTCAACGAGGTGATGCCGCAAACCCTGTCACGTTTCCTGGCCAAGGTCATCGACGTTAAGCGTGTGATTGAGAATTTGATTGAGCGCGAGTACATCCGTCGTGTGGACAACAACACCTATGAGTATGTATCGTAGATTTGCATAAATGGGCATGAGAAGGTATTGTAGAAGAGCAATGTAGATGGTAGTGCTAAGGTTTTTTTGGTACAATTCCCTTGATTTTTTAATGGTATATCGACCCAACCCATCCATAAACACTGATTTGTGACTCCTTCAGAATGAAAATAAGCAGGAGTTAGATCAGATAATGTATTCATTAAGTGCATTGAAAATAAGCAGGAGTTAGGATCAGATAATGTATTCATTAAGCGTATTGAAAAATAAGTAGTGATTCAGATATCCATTGGAATTAAAGCGTATTGAAAACGAGTGGCGAAATATGAAAATATCTCTTGATAACTACGCTGTAACACGTCGATCACAACGTTTCGTTTTGAAAGCTTTTTTGTTTTACTCACTTCTGGTTATTGCAGCCACTTTTAGAAATTTTCCGTTCCTTGATGTCGCTCATAAAGAAACAGAAAGTAGACTCTGAACACCAGGGACTTGTCCTAGAGGGCCACAACGGACCGGTAACGAGTGTAAAGTTCAGTCCGACAGGATCGTCCTTGGCCACTCTGGGCTCCGACAAGTCCATAATGTTCTGGTCCCTCAATGAGTCTAATGAGGCAGACAACTACGGTACCATACCCTGTGCCCACAAAGGAGCAGTAACAAGCTTATCCTGGATCGATGAAACCAGCATCGTATCGAGTAGTGTCGATAATGCTGTAGCTGTGTGGGATTTAACAACAGGTACGAAAACAAGCAGATTCAATGGTGCTGGTGCAGTGAATGAGGTAGTGTCATATGAGAGCATCTTGGCTGGCGTGGATGATGAAGGACACATCAATGTATGGGATTTGCGAACAAAGGAGAAAATACGAGCAATCGAGACAGAGTACCCCGTGTTGACATGTGCAATGGACAGTACGCGTCTTTACACCTCGGGAATCGACCCCACAGTAAATGCATTTGATATGAGGAAAATGGAGACACCTACAACAATGAACCCTGGATATGCGTCCGTGACATCACTCGCGCTTAATAAAGACAACTTATTACTTACACGAGCCATGGACGGCAACGTTTCTGTACATAACGCTAATGACTTCTCCTTGGTGAGGGTATACCCTACTGGTACTCCTGATGAGACACAGCTCATCCGGGCATGTTTTAGCAACGACGGTGTGAGTGTATTTGTTGGTTCTGGAAACAGCGTGGCCGTGTTTGAACAGTCTGTAGCAAAACGTTTGCAGGAACATAGTGGCCGTGTGTTGAGTGTGGATCACCATCCTACTCATAATTTGTTAGCTTCGACAGCAATGGATGGAACCACTATTTTGAGGAATGTTTGATGGTGTAGTCTTGACACGACTTTGACAGTGAGCCAGAAGCACCTACTTCAATGCAAAAGAAGTGAGGAGCCAATTTGTCTGTTTAATACAACACAGTCAAAGAAAATCAGGGCCTCAAAAACGCACCCGCTTACTCTTCTGCGGATGATTATCGTCTTGTCGCTTGCGACTTTGGAAAGCGTTTTCTGGCATTTGGTTAGCCAAGCCCCACTTTTTGGACGTCATTTTCGTCAAATTGGCGTTAGTGAAAAGAAACACGTCCCAAAGTCTTTCACCTCCTTCAACTGTGTCTTGGTGAGACATCAATGAATATGGGTCCGGAGGATCTCGGACTATATCCTCCTCAACAGTTGTTTTCGCCTTGAATGGAGCATACTCTTGCTCATGCTCGTCCACGTCCAAAAATCTGTGTTGCAAAATGTACTCCCGCATCTCTGTATTATCCGTGATATACTTATCTGCTTCCCCGCTTGTGCGCCGTTTGTATATCTCCTCTTCCAAAGTGCCCTTGAGGACTAATGTTTCCACGTATACTTCATGTGTTTGTCCGATTCTGTGTGCTCTTTTGATCGCTTGGGCTTCTTTGGCCCGCTGCCAGACAGGACTCATGAAATAAACATGCGTGGCTGCAATTATAGTCAAACCGTGTGAAGCCAAGCCGAGATCCATTATCAAGGTTATGCCGCCAGAAAAACGAGTGAACTCATCAAGGTTTTTCGCTCGCTGAGAGGGCGTGACAAAAGTTGCATACATGATATAGTTCACTCCTAATATATCCAATAGCTCTGTCAAGTAGTAGGCGTTGTCTTCAAACTCAAAGAAGACTAATGATTTAATACCGCGGTGTTGATGCTCTAAAAGCCGACTCCCCAAGTACAGAAGCTTACTTGAAGCGGTACCTAGGATGCGGCTAGTACGCATTCCCTCAAAGCTAAATGTTTCTGGTGTCGAGGAGTGGTTCAGCAGAGAAGCTTCCAGGGAGGGTTCCAGCAGAAAAGAGTCTATTTTATCCTTGATAAATTGACTTTCCGTATCGCTGTTAACATCGAGCCTCTCAGCGTTTTTTTTAACGTTATCTCTCCAGTATGAAGTCCAAAAGGGCTTCACTACTGCAGAGAGCTTTTCATGGTAGCTCTTAACAAATCGATTTTTATAGAAAAAGTCCTGTACCTGGTGAAGGTGGGGGGCACCGAAAACTCCAAATGAACCTTCAACATCCCCTTGTCCTGTCCCAAAACAGTTGACAAATAGCTCAGGAAGCCCTTCAACAAAGTAATGCATCTCGTGAAGCAGGGAACCAGTCTCCCAGCGCGGATTTTCAAGGGCCATCTTGGCCGTTTGTGCAGAACGTTTCAATAAATACGTATCTGCCTCCAGATATTTCCTTTTCTTCAAGTACTCATTGCAAATGGAGAGCAAAGTCTTCACATCGCTACGCTTGAAACCTGTCCAATGGACTGTAGATCTTTGAAGATTACTTATTAAGCGCCGCAACTGCCCGGAATTGGTCGGATGGAACATAAAGTCGACATCTTGTCGTTCTGAAGATACTGCGTTTACAGCAAGCACTGCCGTGAATAGATTGACGGAAAGTTTGTTATGAAAAGATGGGTCAAGAAGCACCACGTCGTGGTGAAGACGAGGAAGCTTTAAGCAATCCACATCTTTGTGTCTTATCATCACTGCATTAAGCAAATTTTGAAGTGCAACATCTACGGCAGACCCACCATTTATGAAGGGCTTGACCATATGTTGCAGCCAGTATTTCTGCTGTGTATGAAATGGTTCAATGTGTAGAAAATTTCCCATTAGGTTCCCAAGTTTGATCAAGTCCTCTCTTTCGTTGAAATGTTCCTTTATGACATATTGGGTCGACCTCTGCAGAATATCAGGGGTTTTGGAGAAATCCTTGCCCATATTCAGCTCTTCCCGGGAGGAAACAGGAGGTGTTTCGGTTTGGTCCATGTGCAATGAAGTGAGCCCCGCGGTAGGTGTTCCTGTAACTGCCCACCGGCGCTCAGAGTGGATCTCTCTACATAGATGGCTCGCCTTCGATGATTTTGAACTAGCACTATGACCCTCGTCAATAATGAGACGCTTCCAATATATATCACGAAGGATAGAAGTGTCTTGCTTTGACAAAAAGGTAGTGGTGATGAAGACCACGTCGAACTTGATGAGTTCAATAGCAGGTGGTAGCACCTTATTGTAGGAAGTATTCTTGCTCGATGAAATAAACAATGCGTGGAGAAACCCTTCTTCTATATGCTTTTGAAGCTCAGCAATCCATTGCTGAAATAGATTATCGGGTACAATAATCAAGGTAGTCGTGCACAAGAGAAGAGATCTATATGAGATGACTGGTTGGAGTCTCCCTGAGGGATTACGTGCACGAAGCAGATGGCTGGATTCGTAATAGTTGTTCACAAGAGGAATACGGAAATAGCCCGGATTCTCCTCAAGGAGATTGGCAGTAGTTGTAGGGAGATCTTGAATATAAGTCTTCCAGGGGAGAGAGTTTTTGTTCACTGCGTGCACGCATAACTCAGTCAAAGATGAAACTTGTGTAATCTTTGTGGGTTCCTCTTGTACAAGAAGATCATCGGGTATTTTAGAGCACTCATTCTTCGTGAGGCATATCAAACTTAAACAGATAAGTGTCTTTCCAAGCCCCATATTTTCCGCTAGTATGCCGCCTTTGGGGAGCCTGAACTTTGCAGGTACCCCGATGCACACATACTTGTCAAGATCAAAATAATATCTGGCCCCATATGGTGTCAGGACCTCTTGTAAATTTGGAAGGAGAGCGTAATCATCATAACACTCCTTATGATGCATCCTGAACACAGATTCCAACTGGAAATGATAGAGGGTGGAGGTTACTCCAGGGACGGCATGGAGAATAAGTCCAATGCTATCAGGAGGGCGAACGCTATTATATATCCTCTGGAGCTTGGCTAACGGCAGCTCTGCTTTGACTTTGGGATTTCGAATGGGAGGGATGCTATGTTTCCAGCGAACAAAGTCTATAGCAATTGTTGTAGACGTTTCTGAACATCCTTTTGAAGCTTTTAAAGTTACTGTTTTCGAACTTGCTTGCGTGCTTCCTAAGTCCCGTGGAGTATCGCTCAGTCCAAAGGGAATCAACAGAAAAACACGGTTGTGCCAACCATCATAGGAAAAGTCTAGCTGCCGCAACAATTGCTCCCATGAATCGCGAAGCTGACGAATATTACTTTTTCTCCTCCATTCACGTATGAAACGGGACCCCTGAACATCGTCATGTATTGAGTACACTCGAATCTTGGCATATTTTATTCCCAATATTTCCATGATCTTGTATGTAGCCATAACATATCGCCTCTGTATGAGAAAATGCAAGTGATGAATCAAGGGGTTCACCGGCTGTTTCACACTGAAGAGCAAAAACTCTATATCTAGCCATTTCCACAGTACCCTCTGAGTGACTCCAAGTAAGTTGCAACATAATGGAAGATCATAAAAGTTGAGGGAGCCAATTGGAATAAGATTAGCTTCATTGTTGCAAATGTCTGCAATAGTAGCCATGTATCCCTAGATATGAATCGAGTTAGTCGTGATTGTATTAAGGAGTGAAGTGTGTATATTGATAGCAGCTCAATAGTAGGTAGCTGGTGGAACGATATCAGTAGCTATTATGGGATAAATCATGGGGATTGTAGTTGGAAATGTTTGATCAATCGGTTGTCTTAAAGAAGCAAAGTATGGGAAGAATTGACGATGGTGTGTGTTTAGTTTCGACCTGTTTCGTAAACAACCAATCTTCAACTTTGCTGTCAATTTATATTTTACTTATCGTAAATTATTTGCCACAACATGTCCTTTCTCATAGATGTACCCCTCAAAAAGACAGAGGAGGTGAATTGGGTGAAACCTTTGAATAACTACCTCCTTTCCATATATGGGAATACACTGGAGTACCAGCTGGACCTTCAGGCGCTCAACAAGCTTCGCCAGGACCTCCGTGGCGTTAGTGGCGGCGACCCCAACAGCACTGTCATGTACTGCAAGTATTACAGCCAGATAGAGCTATTGGATCTTCGAATTCCCTTCTCCACTGTGAACAAACACAAGAAAATTGAGTTTGTTTGGCACGATGTGTTCCAACGCGGGATCCAACACAGTCAGCATGCCTTTCCTTTTGAAAAGGCCAATGTTTTATTCAATCTCGGCGCTGCTTTATCCAAAAGAGCAGTACTTCGCTATCAGGAGGCAAAAAAGGAGGATTCCAGTGACGAGGCTGTTAAAGAACTGATCCAGCTTTTCCAACAACTGGCTGGTGTTTTTCAATTCCTCTCGGAAAACTTTCTCCATGCACCGTCGTATGATTTGAGTCAAGCAACGGTCATATTCTTAAAAAAGCTCATGCTCGCTCAGAGCATGGAAGTTTTCGTAACTAAGGTTATTAGTGGAGACTTGGAGCAGAAGAAGAATTCGTTGATTGCCAAGTTATGCAGTGCCACTGCTGCAAGATACGATGCATGTTTCTCGATGATTAGCCACTTAACGGGTGCAGAGCTGGACGGTGCTTATGGGGGTGACGATTACGATGAAGAAGATGAAGAAGATGGAATCGAGCCCATCAGTGCACCAGCAGAATCCAGCCAAAAGGTGAAAGCACACTTACATGTGTCATGGATAGCTACGATTCATTTGAAGAAAGTATACTTTGAGTCGCTTGCTTTATACTTCAATGGGTTGCACCTTGAGAGTACTAGGAAATATGGCGAGGCGCTCGCGTACTTGACAAAGTCGTCGAATCTACTCGACGAAATTGTACCCAGCACACTCAAGAGCATCGCAAGCGCGCAGTCCAATAGTGCGTACGAGATCTTGGATGCATTCAAGTATCAGCAGGATGCGGTCAAGATCAAACTCGCAGACTTGAACAAAGACAATGATTTGATCTACCATGAAATAGTCCCACTGCTTGTGACGCTTCCAGACATCAAACCCATGGACAGCACCAAAGTGGTGCCTATCAGTGAAAATCCCATTTTCCAGCAGGTGAATGAGCACAACTATAGACATTTTTTGAACAATGTTGTGCCTATAAACATACACGAGATGATGAGTTTTTATTCTGAAGAGAAGCTGCAATTCTTGCGTAACGAGTTGGACTTGGTCGATGTGCTGAATGAAGAAGTTGCCTCAGTTCTCGCATACCTTGGACTCCCAGAAAGGTTAGTTGAGCTCAAGCACGCATTAAGTGGTAACTCGGAGACGTCTTCGTACTCTGGGAAGGCAGCTGACATTGCGGACGAAATTGCATCGAAGCGTTCCACCGATGATGCCAACCGTGCTAAAATTGCGCAGTTGAGACAGCAGATTTACGACACTGTATCTACAACGGAGCGGCTTCCTGCGTCACAAGACGACACGCTTCGCGTGAAGAAGAGCTTGTACGACGCAAGCCAATCAGATGCCAAGTTGTTTGCTTTAGTAGGGACTGAGCAATCGTTGTATGACGCGGTTTCAGCGGGGCTGAATTCGCCTCAATTTACGCAGTTGTTTGCAAGCAAACTGGGCAAGGCCCCCGAAGTCAGCTTACTTGATTTAGAGGATGCACCCAGCGATGAAACCTTTGATACTCGAGTCCGGCAAGTCGAGAACTTGTTAGACGAATTGAATGCGCTCCGTGGAAACAAGGAAAAGCTCATCACTGCCTTGAAGAAGGAAATTCACGACGACGATATTTCTGACATTCTCATCTTGAACAGCAAGATCAAACTGCCAAGCGAGATTAAGAGCGTGATATTTCCAGCAGAACTCAAAAAATTTGAGGCGTATAATGTCGAATTGGACAAGCTCATCAACGAGCAGAAGCGCATAGTTGCGGAATTGAAAGAGAATTGGGCGGTATTAGAAAAAAACAGCGAGCTCTCTAAAAAGGTGCTGGAACAAAGGTCCAGTGAGGAGTTGGGAGTTTCAGCTGGCAAACGGATTGAAGAATTGTACACACGCTGGCAGAAGTACAGTGCGGGGTTGACTAAGGGGGTCGACTTCTACACTCAGTTGTTGAAATTCGCAGAGAATTTAAAAGCACGAACAGAGGAAGACGCTCGCGATCCACGTTTGGACGAGAATTTTGCACGGATGCGGTTACTGCAGACTCAGCCACAGTTACTGGGCCAAACAATGAGTAGCTACAGCTCTAGTGGCCAGGCACCCGGTGAGCCCTATGGTCAAACATATGCACAAACCAACACAGGGGGCTATGCACAGGGCGCAAACTATCAGAATCAACATCAGCCGAACTTTCAGCATAGCCCCCACAGTCAGAATTTCCAGGCAAACTCTCCACAGCCACGCGATCTTCAAGGCAACACAACAGGTTCAAGCTACACTCGGCCACCTGTTCAGATGCCGGGAACATTTATTAGTCTGACATTATCACAACCGATGTTGTATGGTACAGGAGCGAGCACTCCTGGCCAGTCTGCACCAAGTTTGCCGCCAAAGAGACCGTCCAATGATAGTCAGTTGAAGCCGGCACCGCAGGCCGGGAACGATCTCATTTACAACCAGCCGTCAACGTATGATCCGAACATGTATAGCTTTTTTGGGAAGCAATAAGTAGGTTGAACATGTGGGATTGAATCTATAAGAATTGAAGGATGATAAAAAGAGTGAGCTGTGTAGGGCCTTGGGATATATATTGGTTTACTTCTGGTACTCGAATAAAAAACGAGCTGTAGTAGGATCATGGATATTGGTTTACTTACTCAAGTAAAAAAGCCAGGATATATAAGTTCGATTGAACGCATACGTGATAATTCCTGTGATATTGTCGATTATCGAGTCGACTACTGATGCGTAAATAGATTTGCATTAGAGTTGAGCACTTACAAATATCAAAATGTTTTGAGCATGTTGGGGAGTGAAATGACTAATACGTAGTAGCCGATCTAGATGCTTTAAACTAAAGGCCGATCTAGATGCTTTAAACTACAGGCCGATCTAGATGCTTTGAACTACGGGCCGATCTAGATGCTTCAAAAGTACTAGCCGATCTAAATGCTTCAAAAGTACTAGCCGATCAACCTACCAGCTAACATAAATGTCTCGAACGTGCTAGCCTATTCAAATGTTTTCCCTTACTACATTCTGCAATAGACCATCGTAAAATGCTCATGTAGAGATATACTTCGCAAGATTCAGCCCCAAAGAGTTTAAAGCTGTGTAGCTGCCAAAGTTTCTTTTTTTCGAGATCGATCAAAATTGGAAACTCTGCAGTGCCTCTTCCCCAAGCCACGGGCAAGGCTTGGTGCATATCCCTTCATGAAGGCGATGTGAAACAGCCTCAGTTTTAGAAAATCGGTTCACTAGATGACCAGGAAGTCAGATCGGAGAGCTTTTGGAAATAAGCACCGATGCAGAGAGAATCACACAAGCCTGCTAATGATCATCGTACGAGTTCAGGACAGCATCATTACAGTTTGCCTTTTGTGGCTATGTGGGGATCCGTGATTGTTGCGTAAAGATAAACAAACACGACTTTAGACTTCCCAAATAGTACATATTGAAGATCCTGCATATGTATGGAAAATTTTTATAAATAGTCAAGTCTCGGATCAGGTGAATTTGTTCTAAATATTGCTTTAGACCTTATACAGAAATGAAGTTCTCGGCCTTGCTTGCGCTTTGCTTTGCCTCTGTGGTTATTGCTGATACCGTCACCTGTGGAGCAGGAAACAATTGTCCTGAAGACAAACCATGCTGCAACCAGTACGGTGAATGTGGTGTTGGAATCTATTGTCTTGGTGGATGTGACGCGCGTTTCTCGTACAACATCTCGGCGTGTATGCCGATGCCTGTCATGTCGTCTTTCCTGACAACTTTTGACAGCACCGACAAGTTGTTGGACCAGAACGAATACTTGGGAAACTCGCTGGAAACCGATTGGGTGTACTCGGGACATGTTGCCACACACGACAACGCTGTCCTTATGCAGATGCCACAGTACAGTGGTGGTTCCGTCATTTCGTCCACCAAGTACCTCTGGTACGGAAAGGTGAAGGCCACCCTCAAGACATCTCATGGTGGAGGTGTTGTCACAGCCTTTATTCTCTTTTCCAATGTGCAAGATGAAATCGATTATGAATTTGTGGGCTATAACTTGACCGAGGCTCAGAACAATTACTACTCGTTGGGTGCGTTGAACTACACCAACTCCAAGAGACTGGCACTCACGGACACTTTTGAAAACTACCACACATATGAGATCGACTGGAAGAACGAGACTATCGAGTGGTCCATTGACGGTGTGAGTGTGCGTAACTTGTCTCGTTCTGACACTTGGAACGAGACCTCGCAGAGATACGAATACCCACAGACACCTGCCAGAATCCAGTTCTCTCTTTGGCCAGGTGGAAATGCTACCAACGCCAAGGGTACCATCGAATGGGCTGGTGGTGAGATCAACTGGGATGCGGACGACATTAAGAAGTATGGCTACTACTACGCGTACCTCAAAAACATTACTGTTGAGCAGTATGACATTTCATCTACTGTGAAGAAGTTGGGCAACCTGAAGGGTAAGTACGTCAACTACATTTACAACTCGTCAGATGGTAGCCAGGACAGTGTTTTCTTGACTGACAAATTGTCCTGGATTGGAAATGACGAAGCTACTGGATTTGACCCTGACAACGACACCACCTCTTCTTCATCGTCTTCGTCATCGAAGTCATCGAAGTCATCGAAGTCGTCGTCTAGTGGATCTGCCTCAAAAACCTCATCCAAGAAGAAGGGCACTTCTACCGGCACGTCCACCAGCACATCTAGTTCTGACTCTGACTCTGATTCTAATTCTGACTCTGGGTCTGGCGATTCTGGCAGCGATGCCACGCTGACCTACACGAACGCTGGCTTTGCACAGAATGCTGCGACAAGCAAGACCTCGTCTAAGTCGAATGCTAGCAGTGCACAGAATGACGCCAATGTGATGAGACAGGGAATTGCGGGTGTTGTTGGAGCGGGTTTGGTTGGATTAGGATCATTCTTGTTATAGGATAATGGGTATAGAGATGTTTGATGATTGTAGGTGACGAGCGACGAGCTGAACGAGCGAACAAACTTCACTCGCTTCGCTCGTGAAGTGAGTGAGTGAGTGAGTGAAGTGAGTGAACAAATGGCGAGCCTCACGAGCAGAGTAAGTGGAGGAGTGTGAGAATAACAAACACTAAAAGACGACTGAGTGATGAACGTTAAGTGACAAACATTAAGAATAAACATCACACGTTGGGTGAATATAACTAAACATCAAGATTGAACATCATTAACAAACATTGAAAGATCCGAGGGCACAATATTCGAAACTGGCAAACATTAAGAAACTGACTGAGTAAACATAGTATTAGTGAATGATAGATATAAATTCACTATTCAACAAACATCAAAATAACTGAATAGAAATTAAGCTCACTCATCAAACTAAATAAAACAACCTAATGATCAAAATAGACAACTGAATAAATAAACACTAAATCAAGGTAAGCATAGATAGTTGCAACCACTATATATAGAAACTGGTACTGCCAATGAGCATCATTCTATCTATTGTTCACTCACTCATTCATTTATCACTTATGATGCATGTTCACTCACTCACACAGGAATCACTTATGATGTATGTTCACTCACTCATTCAGTTATTATGATGTTCACTCACTTCACTCGCTTCGCTCGTGAAGTTTCGCTCGTGAAGTTTCGCTGATCTCCTCTTCGTCTCCACACGACCTCACGTGACCACGCTATTCAACACGTCTCATTTTTGAGAAAAAACAAGTTACAACCATGAAGATGCTCACCAAGTTTGAGTCCAAGTCCTCGCGGGCTAAGGGCGTCGCATTCCACCCGACACGGCCATGGGTACTTGTCTCGCTCCACTCGCTGACAATTCAGCTCTGGGACTACCGCATGGGCACGTTGATTGATCGTTTCGAAGACCATGTCGGACCTGTCCGTACTGTCAACTTCCACCCTACCCAGCCATTGTTTGTTTCCGGTGGCGATGACTACCTGATCAAGGTGTGGTCTTTGAACACCCGTAAGTGCATCTTCACCTTGAACGGGCACCTTGACTACATCCGGAATGTGAGTTTCCACCACGATCTTCCGTGGATCATTTCGTGTTCTGACGACCAGACGATCCGGATTTGGAACTGGCAGAACCGCCAGGAAATTGCGTGTCTCACGGGCCACAACCACTATGTGATGTCCGCGCAGTTCCACCCATCGCAGGATCTCATTGTGAGTGCGTCGTTGGACCAGACAGTGCGTGTGTGGGACATTTCCGGCTTGAGGAAAAAGCACTCGGCACCAACTACCGGCATGAGGCTGTTTGAGGACCACATGCAGAGACAGCAATTGCCACAGCAGGACATTTTCGGCAACGTCAACGCCATTGTCAAGTACGTGTTGGAGGGCCACGACAAGGGCGTGAACTGGGCGTCCTTCCACCCAACCTTGCCCCTTGTAGTTTCTGCTGGTGATGACCGCGTCGTTAAGTTATGGCGCATGAGTGACTCTAAGGCGTGGGAAGTCGACACTTGCAGAGGACACACGGGAAATGTGCTCTGTGCTATTTTCCACCCTCACCAAGACCTAATTTTGTCTGTGTCTGATGACAAGACCATCCGTGTGTGGGATCTCAACAAGCGTACGCCAATCAAGCAGTTCCGCCGTGAGAATGACCGTTTCTGGTTGCTTGCGCTGCACCCAACCGTCAACTTGTTTGCAACCTGCCACGACTCGGGTGTGATGGTGTTTAAGTTGGGGAGGGAGAGACCAGCTCATGCGCTCTTCCAAAACAAGTTGTACTACATAAACTCGGAGAAGCAGGTGCAGTCGTATGACTTTTCCAAGAATGAGGCGCTGTTGCCCATGCTCTCGTTGAAGAAGATCGGCCGTCCGTGGTCCTTCATGCGTGCCATGTCCTACAACCAGGCTGACAACTCCATTTTGGTGACACATGGCGAGGCTGACAACAGTGGTTATGCTTTGATTCAGTTGCCTAAGCATGTGACTGGCGCCATTGAACCTGCAGACATTCGCCAGGGCGAGGGAAACTTTGCGTGTTTTATCTCGCGCAATCGTTTCGTCACCTTTGTTAAGCAGTCCAAGGTGTTGAGTGTCAAGGACTTGTCCAACAATGTCACCAAGACCATCCAGTTAGACAGCTCTGTTGTGGATGTCTTGAATGGGGCTGCCGGCCGCATTCTTCTCGTCAAGGCGCACTCTGTTGTCTGTTACGATGTCCAGCAGCGCAAGGAGGTGAGCGAGATCAGTGTCAACAACGTCAAGTACGTGGCCTGGTCACACGACAGCCAGTACGTGGCGTTCCTCTCCAAGCACACCATCACGATCGCTACCAAGGACCTCCAGCTCGTCACCTCGATGCACGAGACCATTCGCATCAAGTCTGCTGCATGGGATGACTCAGGTGTGTTGTTGTACTCGACCTTGAACCATATCAAGTACACGCTTTTGAACGGTGACAACGGCATCATCAAGACTTTGGCAAACACCATCTACATTGCCAGAGTATCGCAGAGCACTGTGTACTGTCTCAACCGTCTGGGGCAGGTGGAAGTGGTCACCATAGACCCCACCGAGTACCGCTTCAAGAAGGCGTTGGTGAACCGTAACTTTGGCGAGGCACTCCGTATTATCAAAAACTCCAACCTCGTTGGCCAAAACATCATTGGTTACTTGCAGAAGAAGGGCTACCCTGAGGTTGCGCTCCAGTTTGTTGAAGACCCAGAGACCCGCTTCGACTTGGCTCTCGAGTGCTCTAACATTCCCGTTGCGCTTGAACAGGCCAAAATCTTGAACAACCGCAAGATTTGGGAGCGTCTTGGTGAGGAGGCTCTCAACCAAGGTAACTTGGATGTCGTGGAGTTTGTCTACCAGCAGTTGCACAGCTTTGACAAGTTGTCGTTCCTCTACTTGTACAAGGGCGATGCATCGAGGTTAGACAAGATGACCACGATCGCCGAGCACCGGAACGATGTCAGTTCCCTCATCCAGAACACTTTGTACTCTGGAGACATCAAGAAGCGTTGTGAGGCGTATATAAAGGGCGGAATGTTGCCGTTGGCGTACACCTTGGCAAAGCTGAATGGATTGGATGAGTTTGCGGCAGTCATATTATCGGAGGCTGGAGTCGATGAGAAGGACGTCCAACTTCCAGAGTTGGGCCAGGTTGTTCCATTGCCCAAGCCTTTGGCCGAGCCAATCACCAATTGGCCATTGAAGGAGTCGCAGTCCAGTTTCTTCGAAACCGCGCTTTTGGGCGGTGCGCTTCCCGAAGTCGAGGAGACCGAGGACGCGGGTGCGGACGCAAACGCAGACATTGCTGAGTTTGTCGAGTCGGACGAAGAAGAGGAGGCCAATGGCTGGGACATCGACGAAGAGTTAGACATTGGTGATGATGACATTGCAGTGGACGACGAAACCGACGGTGCAGTTCCAGCTGCTGTTGCCGACGGTGAGCTCGCCCACTGGTTGCGCAATGCCAAGACCCCAGCGTCCTACGTTGCTGCGGGTGCGTTTGAGCAGGCTGCCTCGCTTTTGAACAAGCAGATTGGTGCTGTGAACTTTGAGCCCTTGCGTGCCCGCTTTTTGGAGGTGTATGCTGCGCTGAAGGTGAACCTTAAGGGTGTGGACGATGTTCCTGCCATCAAAGACTTTGTCAGACATGACAACGATGAGGACAACCCCAGCAAGTTCCGCCCACTTGTTCCTGGTTTTGACTCGTTGGAAGAACAGTTGGGTTTGGGCTTCCGTCAATTCAAGGCTAACCAGTTGACGGATGCTATTGCTACTTTCCGCAGTATTTTGTACACGATCACTGTGCTCACTGTGGACGACGACGAAGAAGAGGCCAAGTGCCACGATGTTCTTGCCTTGTGTCGTGAGTACATTCTCGGGTTGCTGATTGAATTGGCACGCCGAGAACTTGGTGTTGACGATGTCAAGAGAAACTTGGAGTTGGCAGCTTACTTCACTCGTGCACAGTTGCAGACACAGCACCGTGTTAATGCCTTGCAGGTTGCAATGACACAGTCGTTCAAGAACAAAAACTACGCGAGCGCATCTTTCTTTGCGGGTGAGTTGTTGAAGCTTGTCACCTCAGGTCCACGTGCCGACCAGGCGTCCAAGTTGAAGGCCAAGGCTGACATGATTGCCAGCGATGCCATCGAGATTGACTTTGACCCTTACTCCGAGTTTGATATTTGTGCGGCAACCTTTACGCCCATCTACAAGGGCGAGCCGCTGATTCTGGAGGCTTTGGTTGGTGCCAAGTACAAGCTTTCTGAGAAGGGCAAGGTATGTAAGATCACGCGTGTGACGGGTATTGGTTTGCCTGCGCTGGGATTGAGAATTAAGGCGTAGGAGTAAAAAAGAGTAGAAGATAGAAACTAGTGAAGAGAAGAGAAAAAAATGAAAGCAGAAGAAAGATGAGTAGATAAATCCAGAAGTAAGAATAGACATTTGTAAAGAACTAGCAAAGCTTGAAAAGTAAAGGCGTTTCAAACTATGCTGAATAAAATCAAAGAGAACGCTTGTATTGATATGAATATTTATGAGAGTAGTGATGGAAAAGATCAGGAAAGAAAGGTAGTTGAAAAGAGGTCGAGAAGATGTATGGGGGCATTTTGAGGCTGCCAATATTATATTGTAGCTAAGTGCCTCCACTGGGAATAAGATTTTTCGCAGCCAAAAGCAACATGAAACCTTATCCAATAAAAGCAGTTTCGCGGATACAGAATAAGGAAGACATGTAAGTAAGGATGAAGTAGATATACAATCAATTCTGGATGTTTGTTATGGTATAGATAACAGGAATGAATATTCACTCGGACTTAACTGATACGAATGAACGAGTGGAACGAGTGAGTGAGTGAGTGAACATGAAATAGAAGATAACTGAACGAATGAACGAATGAACGAATGAACGAATGAACGAATGAACGAATGAACGAATGAACGAATGAACGAATGAACGAATGAACGAATGAACGAATGAACCAGTGGAACGAGTGAGCGAGTGAGTGAACACACAAAAGATGATACAAAGATCACAACTTTCTGAATCGAATGTCATTTGACTATAATCCATTTGAACTGACTGAATTATTGACTACTTATCCATTTGAATTGACTAAATTATTGACTAAACCATTGACTGATCTTTAGGCTGAATTGTTGAATTATACATTGAAAGAGACGCCACTTTACCTGAAAAGCGCTTTTTAACTGAATTATACTACAGACTATCCGTTTGATTAAATTTACAAACCATCCAAGACTGAACTATTCTACAAACCACCCACTTGACTAAATTGTACATCATATCATCGTCAACTGAATCAAAGATCTCCGAGCTTCACTTTCAGTAAATATACACGTCGAATATACCAGTAACTATAAGAATACATGGAGCACTCAAGTGTGATGCTTACGATTTGCATATCGTTTGGATAGAAGTCTTGAAAAAGGTGGGGTAGGTGAGAACAGAACAGGTTGTGAAGGGGCAGCAAGGAAGACCTCATACAAAGTAGCAACGAAAAAGAGCCCTGAAGGAATAAGAGCCCCGAGTAGAGAACACAATGTAGGTCTTGATAATAAAGATGATATGGATCGTTACAGATGTGGGTTTCTAAAAGTTATGGATTTCATAACAAGAGAGTCTTGATCAATAAATGAGAACCCGAAAATAGAAACTGAAGCAGTTCAAATCAGAATACAAATCATCACAGTTGTAGAATTTGTAGACATACTTCTCTACTTCCTACCCTCGTAAAGTACGCTCATTCTTTCAGTAACCACACATTCTTTCAGTAATCACACCTTCAGTAACCACACATTCTTTCAGTAATCACACCTTCTTTCAGTAACCACTCATTCTTACTAAGTTCACCTACCCACCCACTCACTTCAATCGCTTCGCTCATGAAGTTCGTGGCTTTAATTCGTGAGGCACTATCTCAACTATTTTTCATCTTTTATCTGATGAAAAAATCATGTCCAAGGAAGAAGCTCTCAAATACAAGGACGAGGGTAACGCCCACCTCAAGGCTCAGCGGTATGATGATGCGATCGCCGCATACACAAAGGCTGCAGAGATAGACCCCACCAATCCCGTGTTCTTTTCCAACAGGGCACAGGTCCACATCAAGATGGAGAGTTACGGGTTGTCCATCCAAGACTGTGACCGTGCTCTTGCGGTCGACCCCAACATGATCAAGGCATACTACCGCAAGGGTGTGTCGCAGATGGCCATTTTACAGTACAAGGAAGCACAGGCTAACTTCAAGATCATCCTCAAGAAGATGCCCAACGACGCGCTCACTTTGGCCAACTACAACCAGTGTGTGAGCTACCTTAGAAGACAGGCTTTTGAAAAAGCTATTGCGGGGGATGATAAGGAGTTGACGATCAACAGCATCGACTATGAAGGTGTTCCCATCGAAAAGTCATGGACAGGACCCCAGCTCACCATCACCAAAAATGCCAAAAAGAGCGATGATGACAATGTGACGGTTAACATAGAGGGGTTGGACATTGAGTACCTCAAGTATATGATTAAGCACTTTAAGGAAGGCGGTAGGTTGCCCAAGAGACATGTCTTTGCCATTGTTGCCAAGGTGTATGAGCTCTTCAAGAAGGAGAACACGATGACTGAAATTGTGCTTCCCCACTCTCAGATCTCCAGCGAGAAGCAAAATGACGACGAAATCATATTGGCCGGAGGTAAGAAGTTGACCGTCGTGGGTGACACACACGGCCAGTTTTACGACGTGTTGAACTTGTTTGCCAAGTTTGGCCATGTGTCGGAAAGCCACGCGTACCTCTTCAATGGAGACTTTGTGGACAGAGGTTCGTGGTCGTGTGAAGTTGCCTTATACTTGTACGTGCTCAAGATCCTCTTCCCGCAGAGCATTTTCATCAACAGAGGCAACCACGAGACACGCGACATGAACAAAACGTACGGTTTCACTGACGAGTGTGAGCACAAGTACTCCAAGAAGATCTTTGAATGCTTCACCGAGTCTTTTGGTGCGTTACCGTTGGCCACCTTGATCAACCGCTCATACTTGTGTATGCACGGCGGTTTGTTCTCGGACGACAAGGTGACTTTGGAAGACATCAAGTCGTACAACAGATTCCCCAAGTCGGGAAACACGCAACCACCACGCGAGGGTATTGCGATGGAGTTGCTTTGGACAGACCCTCAGCCGGAGATTGGAAGGGCTCCGTCCAAGAGGGGCATTGGTATGCAGTTTGGTCCTGACATCACCACTCGTTTCTGTTTGACCAACAAGATTCGCAAGGTGTTGCGTTCGCACGAGGTGCGCATGGGAGGTGTTGAGGAAGAACATGGGGGTAGGTTGATCACAGTGTTTAGTGCACCAAACTACTGTGATTCCACAGGCAATTTGGGTGGTGTGGTGCACTTCACCGAGAACCCCAAGTATGATGCCAAGAAGGACGACGGTGAGGGTTACAGGGATAGTCAAGATGCAAACTGCCCGTGGACTTTGACCACCGAGACTTTCCTGGCTGTTCCGCACCCTGATTTGAAGCCTATGGCGTACAACAAGGGTGGGTTTGGTTTTTGATAGAGTAGGTAGGGGATGTATGTAAAAGTAGTAGAGTAAGAAGTGTTTTGATATAGATATTTAATGAGGAGGAGGATTGAAGGTTTATAGATGGAATAGTGTAGAGAGAACAAAGAAGAGATATCTGAGCGAACTTCACGAGCACAGCGAGTGAAGTGAGTGAACTACATCATAGGAGAGGTATTTGGTCGAACTTCACGAGCACAGAAGATAGAGAGAAAAACAGAAGGTGGATAAAGAGATAGAGAGGGTGATAAGAGGGTGAATACATATAGAGAATGAATATATTGAAGACTTTGGTAACCAACGTTTGAAGATGTTAAAACGAAATGGCCTGACAAAATGGAACTTGTTTGGTTAGTATAAAATAGTGTCAAGTGCGAAGAGTGCGAGATGAGGATCCATTCTTCATGAAAGGACTGTTTTACTGTCAGATATACTAATTCAGGCATTGTGTTGCAGGCTCGAGTTCAAGTACTATGCAAGACTCCCATTAAATTTCTGTTGGCGTAAAACCAATATCAAACAAGTTCAACCAAGTCCAAGAAAGACTAAACATGTACCTTGGTTCTCCTAAAAGTAGTAACAATATTGAGCAGTTACATTACCGAAATTGTTAGAATATATGTTCTCCTTCGTTAGATGCTATCGTTAGATACTACTAGTTGATATCTCCTGTTGATATAAGTTCACTCGCTCGCTTCGCTCAATCAGTGCGTTTCGTTTAGTTAAGATTCTTAATGATTTTGTTCACTCACTAACTCACTTCACTCGCTCGCTTCGCTCAATTAGAAAAAACCTGTTCCGATGAGAGTTCAGTCAACCAGTCAGTCACTCGCTTCGCTCGTTCAAAAAAGTCTGTTCTGATGCAACTTCACGCTTCGCTCGTTCAGAAAAATCTGTTCTGAAGTAGGTTCGCTCATTCGTCCCTTCGTTCGTTCGTAATATATTTCAAAAAGAGTCTGATTTTTGGCCCTCGTCAATTGCTGCAAATCTTCAATTTTGCAGCCATGAGGAAAGAATAAAGTTTGCAGGAATTATTGAAGTCATACCCTAAAAAGAAGTCTTGCTGAGAAGAATCATGTAAGAGCTAAAGAAGATCTAATATCACGGTAGAAACAGAAAAAGATAAACAAAAGTCTCAAATTCAGTTCGAAATCAGACTCAATCGGAAGACTGAAGTGTACAGGTCAAGATAGCTCCTGTGGCGTGTAGGTACATGTAAGAACAGCAACCGATTGGTGCTAACATAAGGGATTATTTTCTTGTCGAATGACAAAGTGACATGTTGGGGAAATCAAACTGTCTTAACTCACTTACTCTTAAAATTACTAACTTTCACTCACTTCACTCACTAACTTCACTAACTTTACTCACTCACTCAATCACTCACTCACTCAATTACTCAGTTACTTAGTACTCAGTCACTCACTAACTTCACTAACTTCACTAACTTCACTCACTCACACTCACACTCACTCACTTTACTCGCTACGCTCGTTCAGTTCGTTCGCTCGATGAGCTCGTTCGCCCGTTCGCTCGTTCGAATTTGTCAACCATTTTCAGTTGAGAATAATCAACTGGAATTTTTCAACTCACTTTTCTCAAATCATGCAACCATCACAACCACCCCCAAATACCGAAGACGATGACGAGCCAGACGAATGGGACCAGCGCATCATGAAAACCGGGTGTCATGAGGAAAACTTAAAGTTACAATTATGTCATGCCGATACTGGCGACTGGAGGAAATGCGTGGAAGAAATGAACGCTTTCAGGAAGTGCTGGGCTGCAAACAACAACAACGAGAGAACAAGAACAGTGGATATGTAATGATGAAACGAGTTAACGAAGAATGAAATGTTAGGTGTTGAATTGAAAATGTATGGTCCAGTAGGTGTTGATGGATCCAGTAGGTGTTGAAATGTATGGTCGAAGTAGGTCCAGTAGATGTAAAAATATATGGTCGAAGTAGGGCCAAGTAGATGTTAAAACATATAGTCCATATAGTTATGATTCCGCTGTGCATGTAGTGTTGAACTCATAATGTAGTCATTGATGTTTGATCCAAAATATGCGAATACAGAACCAAGCGCATTAAAACAGAATGTACTTGTGAAAAGGTCATAAGGTATACCAACAAACCTACAGAACAACTAAGTTGAACGTTTACCATTCAGTTAAAAAATCTCGGTGATAGTGAATGGAATATACAACCACAACACTTGTTCGTTCGCTCGTGGGTATCTCTTTAATGATGAAAGTTCACTCACTCACTAACTCACTAACTCACTAACTCACTCATTCAGTTCACTAACTCACTAACTCACTCATTCAGTTCACTAACTCACTAACTCACTCATTCAGTTCACTAACTCACTAACACACTCATTCAGTTCACTAACTCACTAACACACTCATTCAGTTCACTTACTCACATCATTCGCTTCGCTCATGATGTTCGTTCGCTCGCGATGTTCGTCACGTAAATTTCAATACAAATACAAATCAAAAAACGCGTCTGAAAACATGCATTCTCGGCTGGAGTCCCCTTCTCCACCGTTCGAAGAAACAGAAAGCTTGAGTGAGGACGAGGAAGAGAACCCATACCTGTATCTACATCAGAGGAGGTACGATAACGAATCGGATTTTCAAGCTGAGATCGCACGTCTCAAGGCTGCAAGTACACAGAAGTTCAAGAACAAGTGGGAGGAGATACTTTCAAAATACGCCAAAGTGGATGATGCCACACAGAGCGACGAGATAGACTTGGCAACAGGCGAGATCATCACAGACAATGGTCACTTGAGGCTGCTTGCAACAACCGATAGTATTGTGGGAGAGGTGGTTGTAGGCGACATCTGGAGTGAAAACTGGGCACGATTGGATGCAAATCAGCGAAACAAACAGCTGCGCGAGCGCAAAAGGAAACAGGAGCTTAAAAATGAATTGAAATCTCGAGAAAAGTTCTACAACAAGTCACTGGCTGGCGAAATCTCGACCAAGTTGGCTCCTTTGGACAATCTCTTGTTGAACCCTTCGCCAACTAAAAGGTTTCTGCTGAGTCCTATTCGGAAAAGTCCACGCTCCAAAGATAGCTCGCCGTGCATAAGCAGTTCACCGTTTAAAGGCGGCTTCCCATTCAATACTAGTCCATTGAAGAGAGGGTATCTGGACCTCGAGTCACCACCTGGATCTCCTCTTGACCGGAGGCTGTATGAAGGTTCACAGAAGATGGAACGTTTTGGTGAGATAGACGTGAATGAGAGGGTAAGAAGGAAGGAAGTAGAGAGAAATGAGATAAACATTAGAGGAAGAGGGATGGGAAGAGAGATTCACTTGTATGAAAAAATGAAAAGCACACATGGAGACATTCCAAAAAGTAAAGAGAATGGCCGCACTCTTGGAAGTCTTTCGAAAAATGGTCTTGAAAGTCCTTCAAAAAATGGTCTTGGAAGTCTTTCAAAAAATAACCTTGGAAGTCTTTCAAATTCACTAGTTATCGTTGGGAAAGATGAACCAAACGGGGTAAATCTGTTAAGCGGGGACGATTGTACACAGCATAGCATTTTTGCAGACAGCGAAGATCTGAGCGGTCCATCAAGCCCCTCGAATATCTTGGAAACAAGCACAATCAGGTCCCCCTCTTCCTGCGGAAATGCTAATTTCGAGGAAGAATATACCATTATTGACGACTTCTCGGTGGTAGGCATAAACTGCTACACTGCAGCAATATACAATTGCGCTTTCAGCGATTGTAGATACTGCACCGGCAACAAAAGCATGTACCAACTGCACTTGTTAGAACGCCACAGATTGGAGCTCGCCCAACTAGGATACCCCATAGATGCAGATTCACCAAACGAAAGCCTGCATGAGCAAAGAAAAGTATACATTTCACCGCAGGATGCCGATAAATTAAAAAAGGTGTTCCCTCTTCAATATCCAGTACCATCCCGTCCGGTTGCATGCGGCCTTCGCATTAACGGCCAGCCGTGCCGCAAGCTTTTTTACTCCAAGACGCAAGCCCAGATCCACCAATTCAAAAAGGCGTGCTCTTCAAAGATGCCTGTATTGGTATGTCCTATTTTAGGTTGCGGATATATGACCGACGGGGGTTTTGACGAATGGAATTCGCACATGCACTCTGCAAACCACGTTTATGAGCAGGACTTCGAGCGTATGAATGTAAGTGATCTATTTTCTGATTCGGATGCAGAAAAGGAAAACTTGATGGGCAAGATTCCACAGTTGACAAGCAGTATAGAGAAAAAGCATGAATTCTTGTCAGATATGAATAACATACTCAAGCATGAGCTGCTAGATTCACGTTGCACGAAATCGGAAATATATAAGCCGCTTGATATGCGTCCAAAGATAAAGTGCAATCGCGGGCTGCTGAATGTTAGGCTTTCGGCGAACCACCTTGGGTCAGCTTTGTTCATGAAAGAGCAGGACTCTTCGATCTGTACAAAATATACACCACAAAAGGCCCTGGACCCTTTGACCAGCACGCCAAAGCGGGACCGCATAATTAAAGTGATGGACCTCAACCAGGACGTAGATGTGTCTTTAGAGGTGGACACGAAGGGATACGAGTCAATAGAAGAGTTGTTTAGTTAGCATAATACAGAGGGGTGTTTACTGCCCTGTGCAGCAGATACCAATTACGGATTCAAATTGAGTTGGAGCTGTGTATAAACAAGGCCTTATTAACTCCAGGCGGTTTCGTTATAGTTAAAGAGGAATTCATTGAGCTTTATAGAGCTTTTTGAGCCAAATTAGTCATTTTTGCAGACCTGCTGTGTTTGTCTTCACATAACCTCATTAGCTTGCTTAGAGGGTTGTTTGAGTGGACTACAAGCGTAGACCTAAAGACTCTATCATTCCGTATACTATTTGCTACAGTCCTATACTTTATTCTTAAATATTAAGATCACTCTTCCACATACTATTTGCTACAGTCCCATACTTTATTCTTGAATATTAAGATCACCCTTCCACATATTACCATCCTTGTCTGTAGTTCCTTCAAATACTTCATCATACGCAAATATCGCGACACTCAATATACTTCTTCTATCCATTGCAAGTCTATTTACAAATTGGTAAGATTACTTCTCACCCTCCCCCTTGCTGTTCTCTCCCTTGTTCTCTCTTGGCTTGAAAGCATCACCCTGGATGTACTTGTCGAAAGCATCGTTTCTCTCTGGGAAAGGACGTGGTCCCACTAAGCGAATCATGTCTTCTCTAGTCAAGACCTCTTTTTTGAACAACTCCTCTGCAACCTTGTCGACTAGTTCTATCTTCTCGGTCAACAATTTGTGACATGCTTCGTATGCCTCGTCTATCAAACGCTTCACCTCAGCATCAATGATCCTCGCGGTTTCCTCTGAGTAGTTATTGTGGATTTTCAATCCTCCCTGGCTCAGGTCGTCACCAGCATAAGTAATGAAGCCCAATTTGTCTGACATTCCGAGCTTCAACACCATCTGTTGAGCTAATTGTGTGTTCTTCTTGAAATCGTCCGAGGCTCCAGAGGTGACGGTGTCGAAATGCAACTCCTCACTCACACGGCCTCCAAGGGTCATGATCATGCGGTCCATGTACTGCTCTTTGGAAACAAGGTATTGGTCCTTAGGAAGGTATTGCGCATAACCCAACGCACCCTGGCCTCTAGGAATGATGGAGACCTTGACCAACGGGTCAGCATATTTAAGGAACCAGCCACAGATGGCATGACCAGCCTCGTGGTAGGCCACCGTCTTCTTCTCTTCAGGCCTCAAAACACGCGACTTCTTCTCGAGACCAGCAATGACACGCTCAATGGCCATTTCAAAGTGATGGACATCAACGCTGTGGGCATCTTCACGTGCGGCAATCAACGCACCTTCGTTACAGCAGTTGGCAATGTCAGCACCGGCAAAGCCTGGTGTCAATGCACTCAATCTACCAGCCAAGTTCTCGACTGCCTTTTCTTTGGCCTCCTGGTACTTATTAAAGTCCACATTTTCCTCTGTGGCCTTGATGTCTTCGTCACACTTGAGCTTCAATTTAGACAAGTGGACCTTGAAGATGGCCTTACGTCCCTCCACGTCTGGCGCATCAATTGAAATGTGTCTGTCGAATCTGCCTGGTCTTAACAAGGCCTTATCGAGAATGTCAGGACGGTTAGTTCCGGCTAGAACCACGACATGGTCAGAAGTGCTGAAACCATCCATTTCCACCAATAATTGGTTCAATGTGTTTTCACGCTCGTCATTACCGCCCATCTTGCCGTTTCCTCTCTCCTTTCCGATAGCATCGATCTCATCGACGAAAATAATGGCAGGGGCCATGTCTCTGGCCGTCTTGAACAAATCACGAACACGCAGTGCTCCCACACCAACAAACATTTCAACAAACTCTGAACCACTCACACTCAAGAACGGCACACTAGCTTCACCAGCAGTGGCCTTTGCCAAAAGCGTCTTACCAGTACCTGGAGGGCCCGACAAGATCGCACCACGAGGGATTCTAGCACCAAGTTTCTCGTACTTTGCAGGATCTTGGAGGAATTTGACAAACTCCATGATTTCTTCCTTCAGCTCCTCGCAGCCTGCAACATCCTTGAAGCTGACCTTGACGTCGGTTTCCTGGTTGAAAAGCTTGGCCTTGGACTTGCCGATCTTGAAGATTCCACCTGGGCCTCCACCACCAACACCGCCCGCACCAGCCTGACCAGCTCTGCGCATCGTAATGTACCATAAACCTCCAATCAATAGAACCGTGGGTAAAATAGGCATGATGTAGTTGAACCACAGCCCACGCTCTTCGTAGGCAATGGGCAAGCGTTCGTCCAATGGGATTCCAAGCTTGTCCTGGACCTTTTTCATTTCATCTTCAAAAAACTCAACAGAACCTATGGTGAACACCACTGCAGGTGCTCCGCTCGAAGCTGGGAAGGTCTGGTCAGAAACAGCTCCCGGAATCAACTCAGCTTCAACAGCAAAACGATTGATCACAGTCATACGAGTAACTAAGCCCTTTTCAACATAACGTGTCTTGAAGTCCTGGAAAGAAAGCTGGTCGCGCTTGCTCTCACGCAGCAAAGCCCATCCGGTAACCAACAAGGTGAGAATTGTCGATGCACCAAGAAAGCGCAAGATTTGGTTCTGATCAAGGTGGTAGATCTTCATTTCAGGAGCATTCTTCTTTTCCTTTTGCTTACGGACTTGCTCACGGATTTCACGCTCCTCCTGGCTCTGGTTCTTGCGTTTGTCAGACTTTTGTGTGTTGTCAGTGTCAGACTGTTCTGTGTCGTGTTTCTTATCATTCAGGTCCTTGTCTTGCTCATTTTTGTTGAAACAAGGAGTTGAACGGTGGAAGTGTGCCACTGGGGACGATGAGATGAGTCTCAGAGAAACAAGAGGACGTATCCTTAGCAGCCTCAATGGGAGTGATCGAATGAGCATGCTTACTTTTTGATAAAAATTGGTAAATCGTTTTTGGAATCCTTTTGTTTGAGTAGTGCACGATGGTGGCAAAAGCAAGAAAAGAGTGGTTTGGAGGTACATGGTTTATGAGTGGGAAATGATGAGCATGAGTTGACTGGAGAATGATGAGCATACGAGTCAATGATGAGCATACGAGTCAATGATGAGCATGAATTGGCTGGTGTGTGAGCAGTATGTTTCATTCGATAGACAAGATGGTAGAATGACCAGTACCAGTGTTATAGTTACAGAAAGGAACACTAGAACTGTCATTAAAAAGAATAAAGTGGTATTAATTCAAAATGTACCTTCATATATTCAAGATACTGTGTTGTGCTAAGCTAGTTTATTTTGATAGGCTAGTGTTAACTTAGTAGGCTTATCTTGGGCTATTTTATCTTACTACGTTAAGTTTATCGTACCAAACTAGATGTCACACTCTTACTAGTTTTAGTCCGTCTTACAGAAATTTTACTATACAGACCCTCTTCCTAACGTACTAACTTACTATCTAACACACTCACCCAACTAGCTTATCTTCTGCTATTAATATTATCAATATCTTTTTAACTATCTACACCACTCTATTCTCATATGCATTGTCATACTCCGTCTACCTCTCTCTTTTTGCCATGAACTCGTCCCAGGAAGTACCGCAAATCTTCAAAAACTTTACACGCTCGCTGGCAAGCCTCTTTTCCTCAGCCTCCTTGTCCTCCCCCTCCTTGTTGTTGAAAATCCGAAAGTTGAACACACTCTCATTCATAAAGTTGATACTACCAAAAATCTCTTCTGTCCCACCAGCGTCGGTCATGGAACCGTCCGCGTACTGCGTACCCTGTGGCGTTTGGTTGTACTTTTCCTGCATTTCACGCACCTCCTCCTCTGACACCGGCAAACGATCGTCGTCTGGCTTGCTGGAAAATGACTCAAACTGCGCCAGCAACGGCTGCGACAGAAGCGGCGCGGCACGCATGTAGTCCCCAAGATAAACATCCGTCACCTTTTCCGTGCTCCCCTTAGAAGGAGCCGGGCGCCTTGTAGCTTGTAAGCCAGCACCTTGCCGCCGGCGCGGAGGAGCCCACTGCTGCGCTGACGGTATCGGCACATGAGCCGCATACATTGCATGTGTATTCACAGGTTGTCGAAAGTGTCGTCCATGGAGAGCCTGTGGATTGTAATAGTAATTGACTGGCACCTGGTACCGCGGCATCGCTACACCCAGTGCAACATAATGCGGTAGTGCTGCGCGCCTGTGCGGAAACAGCACCCCTGCCGAAGTGTAGGGTACCCGCTGGTCGGGCCGTATAGGTGCCGACTGTATCAGTGGTTGTGATGAGCCGAAGGGAATGTTCAAGGGCGATGGAATGTAGTTCCGCTTCAAGCGTTTGGTTGGTCTCGGAGTCGATATCCTGTCTAACGGATCTGAAAGGGGGGAAGAGGATGAGCCAGAAGAGGCGGGTTCGTTGTGAATGCTGCTTGGTGCCGACGTTGTATCAGGCGACCTTTTTTCAGTCTTGTTTTCGAATTTGTCATCAGGCTTTTCATCAGAATTATCCTCAATCTTGTTGTCAGACTTATCCTCAGTGGCTTCGGCGTTGTTTTCGCTCGCATTGGTTGTGTTTGGAGTCTTTTCCTCTGTCTTTTCTTGGGATTCTGTCAAAAGCTCTGTCTTTTCTTGACTTTTCATTTCGTGTGCCTCGGTGTTTTCTTGAGTCTGTCCAGCGTGGGTGCTCTCGTCCCTCTCGTCCTTGCGCTCTGTGCTGTCGCTATCGCTTTCGTCGTCGTCTTTTGAAGCAGGGTCTGCCATCGCAGATAGACGCTCTGCAATCAAGTGGCGCTGCTGTTGTTCTATGCGTTGTGACATCTTGACTGTGTTTTCCATCTCCTCGTCAAGAGGGGGAAGTCCAGGACTCACTATGCGCAATGCCACGTTGGTGTCGCTCGTGAGATCTAGCGACTTGGGCCTGTGTCTTTTGCGCTTTTCGGCAAACATGGCGATAAATAGACGACCGTGGGGACTTTTTTGTTATGAATGAATGTTTTACGTTGATGTGTGAGTGCAGAAATTCAGATCTAAAACAAAAACGACTCGATCACAAAACCGCCCTGTAAACGCCCGGCGGCTTTGAGCGCTAATTGCGCTACAAAACGTTAAACTCTGGGTGGCATTTTAGCCGTTTTGAGCCTTCTGCGTTGTGTGTACGTTTCATGATTGTCGCAGTTCGAGCCCTGGGTGATGTACATACCGGAATCTTCTTTTGTGAGCGAGGGAGGAGGGCCAGGGACTGGGATGGGTTGTACCTGGTGCAAATTGGGTGTGGGTTAAAGGCAAGAGACAAAGGGATGAAAAAGCAATGGCAAAAAGTGGGCAGGCTATTGTATACCAAAGTGAGCTGACTGTGAGAAAAGTAAGCAGGACGCTAAAAAATATAGAGCTTGAGCACTACGAGGGCCCTATTTAGTCCACCGCTCATGCATTCTACTTGCTTGCCCCACTCTTAGACCCTTGAATTTACCCATTTTACTTTAGTCCACTCCAATGTATTTTTTTTTTCATTTTACATTTGGCTGCTTAGGCAATTTCGGGCGCGGTTCATTGTAGGCGTCTCTATACTTTGTCGATTAGGGTTTATTCTACATCTCCTTTCTCATCCATCACCTGTTTTTGTGGTATCTGATGACGACATTACGACGGTCAAGTTTCGACACAAGATGAAGGTGACCTAAAAAGGAAGTTGAGCAAAGGCTTGGATTGGGAGCGCAGGACAAGGTTCGCTCCATTATTAAAAATATGGGCTGCTAGAAAATGAAAAAAGGACGACTGAGTGGTTTGGGTATGGTAGAATGGGTGAAGGAAGGGGTTTGATAGTGATGGGGAAGAAGGGGTTTGGAAGTGATGGGGAAGAAGGGGTTTGGAAGTGATGGGGAAGAAGGGGTTTGGAAGTGATGGGGGAAAAAGACATTGGGTACTGAGAATATGCAGAGATTTTCGGGTGATGAGACCTCTTGAATATGACTGTAGTTTGCCGAGGTACTAAAAAATGAAAATGTTGTTAGAAAGGTAGGTACTAGCTTAGAGAAACCGTGTATTTGCAAGTTTATCAAAACTTAGTGAGATAACCAGTCAGTCTGATAACCATAGTCCCTACTAGTACAATTAAGTTCCTAGCACAGTAGCTTCGTTCCGGCTCTTTATCAGACTTTCGGTCCGAATCTTGCTTGACTCAACTATCAAAGCTATCCCATCGTGGTTTCTGTCACCCGAAACCTTCCGCATAATGTATTAGTAATTAGGACTGATAATCACAGAAGCTTTTTACCCTTCACGCGACATCTGTATCCTAACCCGTGTTTTAAACAACAAGGACTACGATGCAATGCTATGTTCGCTATTTAGATGAGTTCCCTTATACCTAGCAAACGAGATCCAATTTTCAAAGATCGAAATCAACTCATCGAATAGAGTTTGAACCGTGCTCGTTAAAGTCTGCAATTGGAATTATTTGGAAAAAAATTTGCAACAAGAACAAAGATTTTGCTAAATTTGAAACATTCATGTTAGCTGATGTTGGGATAAGTCGCGCGGCATATTGGTAAGTTGAAGCCGGTAAAGATTCAATATATCATACGTTCTGCCGTTTCCAAATTTAACTGCTTACTTTTTTTTAGTTGGCTAATTAACTTGAAACCCCCTGTGTCCTTAGTGCTACGTTTGTGTTATCCTACATACGACGAGATGAAGACTGTTATCGTGAGCGAGGGCAGTTTAATATCACTATTGCATCGTTAAATCTGGCACGTGGGTTGTGTTACCTTTAGTTTGTCTTTAGTTTGCCTTTAGTTTGCCTTTAGTTTGCCTGTAGTTTGTTTATACTTTACCATTAGTTTACCATTAGTTTGTCTGTGGCTTGCTTGTGGCTTGCCTGTAGCTTGTCCTATTGTTTATCCTGTACCTTACCTGTTCCCCCTTCTATGCACTTTTACATCCATAGACCAGTGTTCATTTCGCATGTCTATCTGTTTACAAGTCCCTGTCTTCTATGTGTTTATTTACATTGTGTGTCTTACTCGCAGTTTGTGTCTTGTACGTTCGCCGTAGGCTATTCGTGTCCTTGCATGTAGGTATCTCGTAATCTGTCTCGATGCTTATTTTTAACCACATACGTCATAGGCACTGGAATTAATTACACAAGTTCGTTGCATTTTTAAGGGACCCATGTTCGCGTAAGCTGTATCACCTTTAGTAGAGTAAGTTGACTCAAAAGGACTAGCAAACTCAAGAAGAACTCACTAACAGTCACAAAACACTTCCACTAATTAATACTCTTACTAGCTCACTAACTCAATCGGTAACACACTAACACTCTCACTAACTCAATCGGTAACTCACTAACACTCTCACTAACTCAATCGATAACTCACTAACTCAATCGGTAACTCACTAACACTCTCACTAACTCAATCGATAACTCACTAACTCTCTTACTAGCTCACTAGCTCACCAACTCAATCGGTAACTCACTAACTTTCTCACTAGCTCACCAACTCTCTCACTAACTCACTAACTCTGTCACTAACTCACTAACTCTCTCACTAACTCACTAACTCTGTCACTAACTCTGTCACTAACTCTGTCACTAACTCTGTCACTAACTCTGTCACTAACTCTGTCACTAACTCTGTCACTAACTCTGTCACTAACTCACTAACTCCCTCACTAACTCACTAACTCCCTCACTAACTCACTAACTCCCTCACTAACTCACTAACTCTGTCACTAACTCACTAACTCCCTCACTAACTCACTAACTCTGTCACTAACTCACTAACTCCCTCATTTCACTCGCTTCGCTCGTGAAACTCGTTCGCTCGTGAAACTCGTTCGCTCGTGAAACTCGTTCGCTCCTGAACCTCGCTCCCCCTGAAGTTTGACCTCACTGGCCATTCTGATAACCCCCGAATTCTCATTCTAAGAAACTCAATTCAAGAAGTAGACATATATCAAATTGTAATTAATTTCAATCTTTCCTCATTGACTATATGGGTGTCATTTTACTTATGCAATTTAATCTCACTCCTTAACACTTCATCCATTACGCAATTGCTAATACACAAACTAAAACATTCTATCTCCTCCCCCATTACGCACATTGTTACTCTCGCCAGTGTTATACATTAAATCTAGTTCACTGACGTCAATATACCTTGGATCCAGTAACTTCGTCACCCTCCTCTACACCTACATCACTTATATTCCTAGATTACCAACGTCTGTACACGAAGGCTAGACACCCTGCCTCAACATCATCTTCTCTGAGTCAAGCTCGGGGCACCCTCATTACTGGGTGAAGTTCTCCCAACCCTGTGGTCTCTTCTTGTTGGTCAAAGTGTAGAACTTGGAAGAGCACGAGTAGCCTCTCCAGGTGAAGTCCTTGTTAGGGTCACACACACAGTTCTTGGCCTTTCTAACCTCCTTGTCCACAGGACAGTTGTTGAATGGCACGTGGAAGTATCCAATGTCATCGAAGAAGTGAACGCGCTCCTTTGGCAAGAACAAAGCGACAGCAATGGAGTGCACAGGCGCATCACCCCATCTCTCGTAGAAGAAACCACCAGCCTTGTCCAAGAACTCAAAGTACTTGGTGTAGGCCTCAGATCTCCAGAAGTTCAAGTTGGCAATCTCAAAGTTGGACCAGAAGTGGCATCCGTTGTAGGTGGCACCATTGTCGGTCGAGATCCACTCCATCAAATTGTTTTCAGCAACGTACTTCTTGTTCTGGTCAATGAACTGCTTGGTGGTCTCCCAAAGCGTTGGGATGGTCTCCTTGTACTCAGGCAACGAAATGGTGAACGAGTAGTCTTTGTTGTTGTCCTTCATCCACTTGAAAACATCGTAGTCAATGTCACAGAAAATCTTGATGTCGGGCTCGACTCTCCAGTAGTACTCGTACTCCATCATCAACTCGTGTCTCCAGAAAAAGCCACTCTCGTAACGACACATGTGTCTGTAAGACACAGAGTCACCATAAATGATCTTTTGCTCTCTCATTCTCTCTCTGGTCAACGCAGCCTTCTCCTGGTCAATCCACTCTGGGTATCCCCAGTGCTCCTTAGGAATCAAACCGTACTTGGTAGTACCGGAAACAAGGGCCGAAGTCATTTCCTTGAACTCATCGTCGAAAGGCTCGTCGTTCAAGAAAACCCAGTCGTAATGGAACCTTCTGTTGAAACGGTCCTCAATGTGGCGAATCGAGTCCATGATGGAGTTCAAGTCTCTGTTACGGGCAAGAGTAACGAAAGTAGCCTTGATCTTGTCACCAGCATTAACAACAGCCTCAGCAGCAGCAGCAGGTGCAGCAGCAGCGGGGGCAGCTGGAACAGCAGCCTGAGCTGCTGGAGCCGCTGGAGCGGCCGCTGCTGGAGCTGCTTCATTCTTCACAGCACCACCATTGTTAGCAATAGGGGCAATCGTGTATGAAGACCCTCTGGACAAGATGAACCCACAGGCCAACAAGACCAATGCGAACACCCCGAACCGGACAATACGAGCGTTAGACCTGGAAGACGCCATATTTGGATGAGTTGGCAAAATTTGAGGGAAAAAAGTATTTATATACAACGTGAAATTTTGCTAGAGCCGACAGTTGGTCGAACGCGTTCGCGATTTTTGCGCAGATAAAGAGGGATCTGGACACATAAAAATAGACCAAACGGGGAAAACTTTAGCAAATCAGGGCAGGAGCAAGCTCGGATCCATGACCAAAGTGTTGGCCTATACTGCAGCAGCTTTCCAGGGGTTGGATTGTTGCTGTGCTTGCTTTGCAGTTCTTATAGGGTTGGATTGACCTGATCTGAGTTCAGAGCCTGGCTTGGAAAAGAAACTCCGCGAAAATTGCATGTCAGAGAGGCAGATGAAAAGTACAGTTTGGGTGATATCGGATAAGAGCTGTGTATATCTGGCCAAGAGTATAGAGCGGAAACAATGTGTTGGTGTCGCGAATATAGGTCCTTTTCTCAGTTCTCTTGCCTGTCCTTTTGTCAGTCCTTTTTGGTTTTTTTTGTCAGTCTTTTTGTCAAGTTCTTTTTCTTCATCTTTTTTGACCCAATCATCGCTCTTTAACCGTCCTTATCAGAACGGTTCTCTGAGTCCTTCAAGTATCTTATCAGTTCTTCATATCGGACTTTTGCATCGTTCTTTAGTTTTTTTGAACTTGTATGCCCCAGACCTTCCTCATGCATTTATTGCACAGAAATCTCATATGTTCTCTGCTGACAATTTAAAAGGGATCGTAACCTTTGTGTAACCCAAGAGGGTTTCTCTAAACTTTGTGTATCAGTGGCTAAGTTTTTGTGCACAGCCTGTAAGGCGATTTTCACCGCTGTCCATACGGTGTTACCGCCAGTACTCCGTTTAGCGAGCGTGTCACCCTTATTTAGCCGATGTACCTCGTGTGTCCTCTTGTTCTCGGGTGTTCATTTAGATCGTGGAAGAAGATTGTCGTAAAGCTAATGTGAGTGTCAACAGTACTGATTTCCTGTGTGCTGAAGATGCATATATCCACAAAGCCAGAGCCAAGAAGTTCTTGATCGCCTCGATTAGTAACTTTAAATGAGTGGTGGTATTTGGTGACTACAATCATCATTGGCTACATACACAATCGCTGAAAAGAAACTAACGACAATTTTCGTCTCAACAATTGTAATCAGAATTAACTTCGTAGAACTCAACAGCCCATCAATTAAGAACGAACTGAACGAGCGAAGCGAGTGAATGAGTAAGTGAACAAACATTAAGAGGTACCCGAACAAACACTAAGAGGTACCCGAACAAACACTAAGAGGTACCCGAACAAACACTAAGAGGTACCTGAACAAACACTAAGAGGTACCTGAAAAAACACCAAGAGGTACCTGAAAAAACACTAAGAGGTACCTGAACAAACACTAAGAGGTACCTGAACAAACACTAAGAGGTACCTGAACAAAGGAACTGTTGCTTAATGATATTGTGTTTAAATTAAGATGGAGGTAATTGAGCTACTATTGATGTATTGGGTTCGGATTAAAATCACTAATATTCATCTACCCAACTCCATCCCATAACATCCCTATAACCCACTATTGCCTACGCCATATACTCAGCCCCTGTTATACAATTTACTCTCACCTGAATATCTATTTCAATCCATTCTATTCCTGCAGTCGCCAAATCCTAATCTGCATATTCGATTTTTATCGCAGTAGCCAATAGCAGCTGCCCCTTTGGGCCAATTGAGGTGTTCCCGTGGCACTAAAAATCTCACGTAATCCTCAGCTTCTTTTCGTCATATTCTGTATTCTCCTATTTGCTATGCCCTGTGTCTCCATAAGCACTTCATCACTGTATTATGGAGTAGGCAGATTCTCCACTGCCCCATAATATCAGCCTCTCTATTTCCAC
This sequence comes from Kodamaea nitidulidarum, assembly GCA_030674215.1. Lineage (NCBI taxonomy): Eukaryota > Fungi > Ascomycota > Pichiomycetes > Serinales > Debaryomycetaceae > Kodamaea > Kodamaea nitidulidarum. The sequence goes on along the minus strand of JAJLWI010000010.1, from coordinate 221,078 downwards.
CTCACCCATGGGTCTTTATAATTCGATTCAACCCATAAGTCCACAAATGCATCTCCACTATAAATAATCACTCACTCACCTACCTACTGGAAGCTCTCCCATTCCTTTGGCTTGGTCAACTTCATGACTTCATAGTACTTCTTCCCGCAGGAGTAGCCTCTGAAAGTAAAGTCGTCATCAGGACTGCAATGGCACTTGTGATCGTACCTGTATTGCGCATTCAATGGACACTGAGTATACACACCATGGTTGTAGCCAACATCCTCGAAGTAGTGCACCTGGTCTCTGTTCAAAAAGAGTGCAGCAGCAATTGAGTGCACAGGCGCATCTCCCCATCTCTCATAGAAAAACCCACCAGTCTTGTCTAAGTACTCAAAGTACTTGGTGTAGGCCTCGGACCTCCAGAAGTTCAAGTTTGCAACCTCAAAGTTAGACCAGAAATGACACAAGTTATATGTTTCACCTTTGTCATTAGAAATGAAGTCCATCATGTTGTTCTCTGCCAAATATTGCGGGTTATCCTTGATGAATTTCTTGGTATGTTCCCAGAGTGTGGGTATGGTGGCCTCAAATTCGTGGATCAGGATTGTGAAACCGTATACCTTGTTGTTTTCTTGCATGTACTTGAACAAATCGTAATTCAAGTCACAGTGAATCATGATATCTGGCTCCACTCTCCAGTACCATTCGTAGTCATCAAGTAACGGGTTTCTCCAGAAGAAACCACTCTCAAAACGGCACATATGACGATAACTCTCCAGATCGGCGTAGATAATACCGGCCTTGGCCATCTTCTCTCTTTCCTCCTTAGCCTTGTTCTGATCGATCCAGTCCGGATATCCCCAATGCTCTTTTGGAATCAAGCCATACTTAGTTTTGCCGCTGACAATGGCCGAGGTCAAATCTTTGAACTCCTGGGTGAAGGGTTCATCGTTTAAAAAGACCCAATCGTAGTTAAATTTGCGGTTAAAACGATCTTCGACACTTCTGATGGATTTTATCAAGCCATATAGCTCGCTGTTGCGTGCCAATGTCACAAACGTGGCGTTCATTCTTTCTGGTTTCGGGATCTGTGCCAAAGATTCCTCTAATGGAACTTCTGAAGATGCTGCTGTATTTTGTACGGACACATCGTGGCTTGGGGTCACGTTTTTCACATCGTTGTACCCCAAGTGCACAAAGGAGTACAACAAGATGAGTGTAGCCGCCGCAATGAGCACCCGAAACACTGGGATTCTTGCCATGTTGTATGTGATTATATTCTGGCACAATTATCGTTTTTGCATTCACCTGTTTTTTTTTTTCGCTAAAACTTTATTGTGCCTGTGCTCCTAAGCCTTGGAAGGGGCCACAATCATTAAGATCGAAGGGGCTTAGTGAAGTGCATTACCGTAAGCTATGTATTGTCGTTAGCTTGGAGGGGAGGGGGTGGCTGTGAATTACGTGATTCCCTGGGCGTGTTTTAGATTGTTTTAGAGAGCTTAGAGTGATCTTCGGTCTTATGGGATACTAACCCAGGGGTAGGAAAATACGGAACATCCGTGAGTTGCCAAATATAGGATTTGTATCGAGCTTGAGCAAATACGGAAATTAGAGTATGTTCCAGGGTGGCATAATGCTTGGTTTAGAAGATCGGGCCAGAATGAACTCATTACACGAGCTTTAGATGCCAAATTGCTGATTTGCAGTGGTTGCATACTCCGAACTAAGAAAATTTTCAAGCGATCAAGGATAGAACAGCGCATATAAGTTTAAGTATTATATTTTTCTAAAGCGGCATAGCAAGGTACGTGAAATCTATAAAGCGACATAGCGAAGGTACTTGAAATATGGAAAATCTAGCAATATCGTACCCTACGCACTTTTTAGCTGCTTTCAAATTCTTGTCAGCATATATTCCGTGTAAAAACAAAATAATCGTATTATCCTTCGGGGTAGTACACTTGTCAAATTTAACAATACAGAGAAGATTAGCATTGTCCTTGCATAAAGATGACACGCTTTTCAAAGAGATTTACCATTTTTTTTTGGAACTGGTGGTCAACCTCAGACCCATCTTCAAGCTCCAGAAGTACCAGCTCCCTCTTCTTCACGCTTCCCCTTCCAACGTACCAAGCTTCTTCTCCATTAAAAAAATCTTTCGCGCGTTCGAACCTACGGTAGGATTTTTGAATTTTTGATATTTCATCTACAGTTATCCCCATAATATTCACCAAACAACCCAGCCAGTGTGTGCTTCCGATATTTTGACCTAGTGACCTTTCTTAGTCGCACGCCTCATTCAGATGGCTAAAAGATTGAGCATATTCCCGCAAGAGCTGGTGATGCTAAAGCCACTGACGACAAACCATAGTTTATTCGGTACAACTGAGACACCAGAGCTGCACAGCGATGAAGGTACATGCCTGCCACTGGACGATTTTGGCAGTCTAAATCTGTTTCTGCCTCAGCAGCTTTCTCGCTTAATTGCATTAAAGTACAATGGAGACCCGTTGCTTCTCGTGCGACAGCTTTCCATAGAGTTGAGTAAGAAAGACCAAGAATTGAGTGCGATAATGCGTGAAAAGTTTACCCGTGAACAGAAGCTTATCCGTCTATGCAATGAGTACGGTAACTTGAGCTCGATGGAGATTGACAGGAAACTCCAAGAGGACTGTCGTAAAGCAAAAGCAATCAATAAGGCAGAAATATGGCTGCATGATACGAAAAATGGGTCGGAGAATGAGGCTTCTCGAAGAGAGAACATTACTCGAAACAAGAGAAACCCAAAGCTGAAAAGCAGTATGCTGTCAAATACAACTGAAAAGACGAAAAGCGGTATGTTGGCAAATACAACTGAAAAGACGAGCAGTATGCTAAATACAACCGAAAAGGCTGACACCAATATCCGTACCCTGAGAAGGAGCTCGCTAATACTAGCTGATGCCCTGTCCCCAATGCACGCATCGAGAACCAGCTCTAATGATTCACTTCGCTCTGTGAAACCCCGTGAGAAGCAGGCCTCCCATTCGAAAGACGTCTACCAAAAGTTGCGCAACTGGTTCAATTCGCTGGATGATTTGATACAGCAGCAGGGTGATCTGTTCGAACGGCGTACCACCTCTATTACCAAAGCACCAGTTGAATTGGACAGTTTTACTGATGATCGTAGTAGTGAAGATCTGGTTGATGAGATTGACCTTCCAAATGAGGTTCACGTTGATAAGTACGGCTTCATTACCGATTATAAAGAATTAAGGAGACAACGGGAGAATAGAGACTTTTCACTGGACAGCACTGGACTGACACAACCTACCACCACTACCATGAATACCGTCTCGGAGAAGATTATTGCGGAAGAAACAATGAGAAAAGATCTGTTTGAGAACAACACCGAGGACGCTGCAATTCTCATCGGTAACAAAAACCGCCTCCAGACAATCCGCCAACTAAAACGCATTTCTGAAAAGCACGATAGCATTAATTTAAAGTATGAACAGCAATGGGACATGCTTCTCAACAACATAAAACGGGATTTCCTAAAGAATAATAGAAACCTCACGCATAATGCAGAAATGGTTGGTGTTCGCGGTCTCAATTTATTGACTTTGGATGCACAGGAGAGAACAAACTACCATGCCAAATTTGCAAAGTTGGTCAACAAGGTTGGCATCCCCGCCAAGCATCGACTTGGTCTCTGGTTAGAACTATCCGGGGGTGAGAATTTACGCGTACACGGAGAATACAAGCAACTTTTAAGTGAAGTGGAGGTTTGCCGGGAAAGAGAAGCTGAAGCGCTTCTAAGTGAAGACGACCACCGTTCACAAGAAATCATCAAAAACGTGCAGCAGATAGATTTAGATCTACACCGTACACTCCCACTGAATTTTCATTTCAATAACATGCTCACATTCAAGCCTGGACCAAATTTCTACAAATTGCAAAGGATTTTATATGCTTTTGTTGCATATCGTGCAGACATCGGGTACTTTCAGGGTATGAACAAGATCGTCGGTAATCTATTGCTCTTGCTGAGTAAAAGCGGAGAAGATGAAGACAAATTCAAGGAGGAAGATGTCTTTTGGATATTTGTTGGTCTCACAGAAGAAATACTCCCCAAGTACAGCAACAATAAACAGATGTACTTCAATGCGTTAATGGACATCAAACTCGACCAAGTGGTTCTTCACGAAAAATATATCAAGAAGCACCTTCCTCAACTTTATGATCATTTCCAGCTGTTGGGCTTGGAGGTTGAAGTCGTTACCATGAACTGGTGGCTTACCTTGTTCATAGATTTACAATTCATGGATTTGGACACCTGGTTCAAGCTCTTTGAGAATCTTCTCGTGGATTCGACAGTCACATCAGAAGCCGACAGTATAGACGACCCCGTAGACCAAGCTTTTCGGTCTGCGATTAAGCTCATGAGTTTAAGTTTGTCCATCTTCAAAACACTCCATGCACACCTACTCGCGATGAACCTGGCCGATGAAATTTACGTTTTCCTATCGAGTAATAATAAGGGAAGCACAAACAACAGCGAAAGCCAACGAATACTGGTCAAGTTCACAGAGTTATTGAGTCACCATCGACATTTCATGAATTCTATCAGTTTGTCCAGTTTTGAAAAGCACAGACAGGAATTGTCCAAATTAGAATGATTGCAGCAATACCTACCATTACAAAGATCTTCATTTCTCATTTTATCACTATTTATAGGAATATGTGGCTATTTATACGACATCACTAATAATTCTCAGTGCCTCCCTGTACGTTTTCAACAACTCCTCACACTTTTCACGCTCTGCCTGAATTCCTTCGTCTTCCTTCAACAAATCATCGAATAAAGCCTCATTGTACAAACGCACAACCAATCTGTTTTGGATGTGTTGCTTGATGTAATCGACCAAAAGGCACATAATCGACTTTGGAACCTGATCCTGGATCATCTCTCTAACAATACTGAAATAGGATATAATCAAACGACGGATCAACTCACACTCTAATTGTTCACGTTCAGTCAAATCGTTGATCAGAGGATCCGACTCGAATGTATCTGTCTGGAGGTAGCTGGTATCACCAAGACTCATCTGCTTCAAATGCTCCACAGGTGTGCTGCCATTGCCGGGATGTATTTGGATGCCATTGTTTATAAAGTTTGTGTTGAACTGCAATGTTCCCTCTTGGTTGTTGGGGAACTTGAACGGGGTAGGATTGAGCTGTGCCTGTGTTTGCAAATGCTGTTGGTGGGTCACTGGGTCTTTACCAAAAAAGTAGTTGAGGTAAGATTCGTGTCCGTTGATGCCTCCAATGTCGGACTTACTCGATAAGGAAGTTTTCATGGAGTCGCTGCGTCTTTGCTTGATAGGCTTGATCTCATCGTCCACGGTAGTGATGTCATCTTCCATGGTCTTCTTTTCCTGGCTGCTTGGCTCTTCATCTTCAACGACTTCTTGTTTCTTGTTCAAGATCCTCTCGCTGGCCAATCTCAACTTATTTTTTGATTCTAACTCTTTTTGCTTGTGGCGTTCCTCGACAACGATGCTCATTGCCTTGGCGGCACCCACGAAGTTGGGGTGGTTTGTGTTGATGTAGGCGGTGTGGATCTCAATTAAGGACTCCACATACTTGATGGTGGGACCCAAACGCTCGCGCAACAAATCGCTCACAACTTCAATCAACTTACTCTGCAAGCGAGGGTAACGATTCATCTCAACACCAATCTTCAGGGAGCACACGTTGTGTACAATCTTCATCAATTCCTCGTACACCATCTCCACACACTGCTGACTAGGCTCCTCCAACAATCTAATCTGTGGTTTGACCAAGAGATCGAACGCAAGCTCAGGCACGAAAAGCGATGGTCTAGGCCCAGTCAGGTTTCTAATTGCTGTACGGATGTCATGTACAGACAAATTGTGAGTGGGGTTAATCCGTGCCAATTGAGATCCAAAAACTTCATTGTAAATATAATAAATGCGGGCACCACCACATAACTCCTTGGTGGACTGCTCGTTTAAGGAAGTTCCCTCGATCGAGTTGATGAAGGTGTTCGCAAATTTGGTCATCAAAGCCAACACCATTGCCGCACGAGCCTCCTTAGAATCATTCTGCTTAGGAACTGGACCGTAGCTCAACAACTCATGTTCTGCCTGACCCATCAAGGTGTTCAACTTGGCCTTGATATCGGGCAAGCGTTCTCTAATATGGTTCATCAAAATTTTGTTCAAAGTCTGGGCCAAGAAGCGGGTTCCGCACTTGTTTGAGATGGATTTGTATGCTGGGTGGTTGGCAAAAAATTCCATCTCCAGGTGAAGAGAATCCTCCATAGACTTGCTCTCGGCGATATCTTGCTGCGAGCGGTTCACAATACCCACAAATCCTAACTTAAGCGGGTATACATTTCCCTTCAAGATGTCAAGTGCATTCGTACCTTGGTCCATCAAGTCCAACTTGGTCAACACACCAACAGTACGGCGGCCAGTGGGATCAACCAGCCGGGCCAATTTCAAAGACTCGGAGTTTACCAAATCCACGTTTGCAGGAGAAACTGCGAGGATGATGCAATTGGGCTTGGAAATGTACTCCAAGATCAAGTTGCGGGTCTGACGCTCAATATCACTGGGCTGGTCACCAATGGGGATCTTGGTCAAGCCAGGCAAGTCCACCAAAGTCAAGTTGAGCACTTTGGTAGAATAAATCTTCAAGTTAATGGGGAGACGTGAAATTCCCTTGTTCTCTCCAGCAATCCGGTGAGTTTCCGATTCGATTTCCCTGCGGATATCAGCAAAGTTGTAGAAACGCTTCTTTGGAAGATGCAAAAACTCGCCCCATTCAACAGCAGGTGCCTCAGCAGGTTCTTTCAGCAAGGAGGTGCTGGAGGAACCCTTCATGTGATTTCTCAAGTGCTCCTCCAAGTTGACTTCCTTGGGTTCATCCGAGTCGTATTCCGAATTCCGAGACAGCGAGGAAGTTGAACCTCTTTCGTTGATAATGGAATCACCATGCTTGATGTTGATCAACTGCAACACCAAGGGCCTTCTGGTGACTATTCCAGTCCCCCTGGGCAAAAAATCGCGCCCGACAATGTTCTCCAACACAGACAGTTTGCCACAAGACTGCGATCCCACGACCGCGAGGATCGGCAAGTCGATTTCCGACAACAGGGTTGTTGTCACAATATCCTGCAACTTGTTAACCACAGGTATGAGATCCTCGAACGACATGGAGTGTAGTTTTCTATTGATTGCCACTTGGTTGCTGCTCAAAATTCAACAGGACTAGAGGTGTTTTTTTTCGTTTGCCGTTTTTTAGCGCCCGCATTTGTTTCTCTCTACTTTTGATTTGCCATCACAAATTTCAATGCACTATTACGGCAACGAGATTGTCTGATTATCCAAGTGTGTGAACAGAGATGAACCGTAGTTCCAGCAGGTATTGACCAGCAAAGTCGGTGTCTCTGATTCCCAGAAACAATTCTGAAGTAGTGACACGTGACCACGGGAAAGAGAATAAGAGCATATTGGACCGGGCGCTTGTAGTGGAAGGGGACGCTTTCAGTAAAAGCTCAGACCGGCGCGCTTACCTTGTGTAAGTTATCACTCGCAGACACAAGTAGGGGACTGGATGAGCAATGACTTAACGAATTGCCTACGGGTATATAGTTTTGAGCGTTGATCTCGGATACCGGCTTTCTTGAGTACATATGATTTTGAGCGTTGATCACAAACTGACGAAACCGATGGATGCACTGAGTACAAGTTTCGAGAGTACATTGGGCTCAACTGGACGGGTTTTTAGATGCGGAAGGTGAGTGTTTGTATCAAGAGCGAAATTGAAGGAACTAACTTAATCTTTCAAAAACCAAGTGAAAACATGGGGGTAGAGTATATAGCTTACAAGGTAAAGAGCTACGATATATGACTACCAAGGTAAGAAGGCCAGTATTGTTTTGATTCTCAAAACACAACAAAGGAAGTCTGTAAACTTCGGTTTGATGAAAAAAGGAAGCGAATAGCATTGTAAACTTCTGTTTCATAGAAAAAAGAAAGGCAGTGTGATGGTATACTATAGAATGAAGAAGTCTTTAACTCTATTTGACACTGACACATGAGAATCTAAACTTTATTTTACGAAGAAACGAAACAAGTGACATTCCAAACTTTATTTGGCCAAGGAAACAATGATGTTCTCTTTGTTCGTGTTTATTATTCACGTCACCTTTAGTCTCCACAAATAAACTTGAGAATATGAAAATAAAGAAATAGTGCCAATCTTTGGTTCATCTTGCTCCAAGTACGGGTTTTTAATTTGCCTTAAAAGTTTTTTCATCTAGTCAATCCTTAGAAGTGTTGCAATCTGATTGTATCCTTTGGAGTGTTGCAATCTGGTCAATTCGTAAAAGTGTCGTGCATCTGGTTTAGAGGTACCTTTCATTCTTGGAATCCTTAGTGTCAATCTGGTTAAATTCTTAGAGCGTTCTAATATTTGGTTATCTGGAGTATTTCGATCTTGCTAATTCCTTAAAATAATCTCTTCAACTTCGTTTTCTCTGGTTAAATACTACTTCTATCTTCAATAACAATCCAATCGGGATAAATTCCTAAGATTTGTGAATCCAGTTTTAAAAGTTCTCTTCTATTCTTTTTACGATTTCACTAACCAACTAAGCACTCCACAACTTAAGTAACAAGCTCCTGGCTTTTTCTCATTCCCTGGTCTTTGTAATCTCCACAAAGTACAACCGGGTTTAACGCTAGAGTAACTGTCAACATTTTGGGAATCACATTCCATAATCAACCGACTCAACCCATTTTCACACTGGCCACTCTCGACACAAACCTCAACAAAATGAAACCCCACATTATCAGTACACCCAGTAAGAACACTAAGTAAGAACACTCTCTCACAGCTTGCAAAATGATATCTATAAACCAAACAAAGCTTGCGATTCTATAAACCAAACAAAGCTTGCGATTCTATAAACCAAACACACATTCGCTTTCGTTGAAGGCTTTTTCGCATCCAATCACGTGCACTGGCCCGTGAAGTGTAGATTTTTTAATTTTCAACCGTGTTCACTTCCACACACAACATGGTCAGGTCAATTACCGCAATCTTCGCGGCATTGTTGGCAACTGCCGCTGCATTCAATCTACAGGATGTTGACAGATCGCTGTGGGTAAACAGACACTACCAGCGTACAATCGATGTCTCCAAGTCGTATGTCAAGGAAGCCAATATTATTGATATCGAAAACACTGGCTCGAAGCCTGAAGCCGACTACTATTTTACTATCAACGATGGCTTTGACTTCGTCACCGGCTTGTCTGCTATTTCTGTTCAAGTTGGCCTGCAAAAGTTGACAGTGGTGCCACAAACAGTGACTGACAATATTACCAATGAAACCGTGTACCACGTTGAGCTCCCTGTGGCATTGTCCCCTCGCTCTTCGGTGCAGCTCTTCGTCAACCTCGTTTACATCAACGGTGGAGAGCCACTTCCTGCTCAAATCTCCATGGAAAACACCCAGCAGCTCTTGCTCAAGTTGAACAAGTTTGCATACTCGCCATACTCCACTGAGAACTACTCGCTCCATTTCACAGGATTGGTCACGGGCCAAGAAATGGCTTTGCTTGCTGACTTCGAAAATGTTACCGACGTTGATGTGAGTGACTTCTTCCCTCAGGTTGATGGCAAAGCTCTTGTGTACGGTCCATTGAGCAGCACTTTGGAGCCTTTTACGAAAGTCCCTATGGGATTGCATTACGAGCACAACCGTCCTCTTACGCGCGTGCACAACTTGAACAGATCGATCTGGGTTCCACTGAGCCATGTGGAGCAGTTGCCCATTGAAGAGTACTACGAGTTGACCAACAACGGAGCTGAGTTGGACAAAGGCTTTTCCAGGGCCGACTGGATGATGGGCCGTTACGACTCTATTCGTAACCACTGGGCGCTTCTGCACTTGGAGTTCCCGTTGGTGGATGAACAGTACAACGACTACTATTATACTGACAAGGTCGGTGTCGTGTCGCTGCACAGTATTGTGCAAAACCACTTGTTGTTGCAGCCCAGATTCCCATTGTTTGGAGGCTGGAAGTACAACTTTACTTTGGGTTGGAACAGTGATGCACTGGCACATGTGCACAAGTTGAAGGATGAGACCGACACCTACATCCTCCGCGTGCCATTGTTGAACACTTTGCGCGATGCGCTGTACAACAACACCTATCTTTCTTTCTACCTTCCGGAGGGATCGGAGTTTGTCAACATTTCGTCCGCCATTCCGTTTGAGTCACTTGATGTGTCGACTGAGCTTTCCTACTTGGATGTGGAGAAGGGTCACGTCAAGGTCACTGCACACTTTACCAACTTGATCGATGCATTGAGCAAGGTTGATGTGTATGTGGTGTACAAGTACCCAAGTGCAAGTTACACTTGGCGTTTACTCAAGATCCTGGGTTTTGTCTTTGTTGGATTGTTGAGTTACTACGTGTTGGGATTGGTGGATCTTTCCATTGACCAGAGTAAGTAGGTAGGTAAATTGAGACTAATGAATAGATTTAGTATGGTGAAGGAATATGGGGTAGTGAGAATGTATTGATGGGTAATGAGGAGTGGTGAGAATGTATTGATGGGTGATGAGGAGTGGTGATAATGTATTGATAGGTGATGAGGAGTGGTGAGTGGTGAGTTAAGTAATGAGTTAAGTGATTCTTTGACTGGTGAGTATTGAATTACAACTATATCTTTAGTCCTGGGTTATATCAATTTTCTATATTCACTATACCAGACTGACTTTGTGGCTCCCGGTTTGTTCTCTTTAATCTTTACTAGTCTTATCGAGTAAACAGTTTGATCAAATAGTACAATTGAGAGCTGATATGCGTAGTGTCAGTATGATTTTAATGTGGTTCTATGGTCTGAATAATGTCTATATGGTCTGAATGATCCTGGTCTGAATGATGCTGGCGTGGTTGGATATGGTACGAATAGTGCCGTGTGGTTTTATAGCACTTTGATCAGCATGTCTATTCTCAACAGCATCAGTTGGAACTCCAATCTAAATATGATTGTACAAGAGCCAATTTCTTACACCCTCGATGCCAATCTTGCTCTTTTACCTGACATATGTTCAGCTCTGCTCCAGATCCGTTATCTCATACCTTCGCTTGAGCTCCTCCAAATGCTCTTTTCTATGAATATAGTCCTCCTGCATCACCTTCAGCCGATCCACTGCATATATCAGGGCCACCAAATATCTTCCTCTGTAGTTGACTCCGTTCATCTCCACACTGGCCTTAGTTGCACTTGACATATTGTTGTACACGATGATGCAGGTCCCTGCGTTTGCATTTCCACTGGGCACCCGCACCTGATTTATGCTTCCATACGGCGATGCGAGTTCATATATTGCACTTGTAGAAGTGTTGTAGGGAAGATTTTTCACTTGAACTATGGGAAAGTCTTTGGACATTGAGTTGAAATGTCTAAAATTCACAAAAATCGTACAAAAAGTGGTTTGGTTGCAACACAAATGAGTGGTGGGTGGATGGTGAACACATAGGGGATAAGCAGATATACTTGTTTGTGCTATCATTTACACATGGATTCTGATATCATAAAACTTGGTTTGTATATCCTCATTGTGTAATATTTGGACTTACATATTCACATACGCAGATTTCCATGGACACTCACTCACCTATTTACTCAATCACTATTTACTCGATCACTATTTACTCCTATTTACTCCTATTTACTCACTATTTTCTCACTATTAATCACTCACTTTATTCACACACTAACTTATTTACTCACTCACTTTATTCACACACTAACTTATTTACTCACTCACTCACTCACTTCACTCGCTTCGCTCGTTCAGTTCGTTCGCTCGTTCGCATCTACAACCGTGCATTTGGTCCTTTATAATCCCACCTCTATCTCTGCCCTCTATTCATCATCAAAAATATGCCGGGTCTTTGATGTCTGTCGTGTACTGCCTCTTGTGGTGCCAGTGGTTGTAGTAAAACAACCCACAAAGAACAACAAGGAAAATCATCATGTACATATACACATGCAGCTCGGACACTACAATCTCCTCGTACGTTGGCACCTGGCCCTCCGGCGCACGCACAGGGTCATCGTACCTGCCCATAACTATAACACTGGTCTTGCTGATAATCACATCTTCTTCCGGCCTCAGTGCCTCGTCCACCCTGACAGCACTAACAACCTGCAAAACATCAAACCCCCCAATCAACTGCCCAAAAACAACATGCTTGCCGTCCAAATGAGGGGTCTGGTCAACGTTGGTAATAAAAAATTGCGCACCGTTGGTATTTGGCCCTGCGTTGGCCATTGACAACCTACCCATCTTGTTGTGGGTCAACTCAAAGTTCTCATCCTTAAAAGGACCGCCAAACACGGAGTGGCCGCCAGTGCCCACCCCACGTTCGAAGTCACCCCCCTGGATCATAAAGCCCTGGATAATGCGGTGGAGCTTGCATTGGTCGTAGCCATATCCGTACGTCATGTTGGCCAAATGGGCAAAATTCTCGACAGTTTGGGGCACAACGGTACCGAAGAGACCTAGAGTGAGGTCACCGAGCACAGCGTCACCAGTGGCTTTGCGCTGGGAGATCTGGAACGTGACTTTGTGTGTGATGATGGGGTCGTTTGTAAGGTGGCTGATCTCATCTTCGGATAGCGGTGGCGATAACAGGAAAAGCGCCTTGTCCTTCACGGACGCCGATGCCGCGAGCACGCCAAGTGCCACCAGAGCAAAAAACAGCAGCAACTTCATGGGCACGTTTGTGTTTGGCTTACGTTAAAAAATCCAAAGTGAAATCAAAAACTTTTTAGTGGCAAATAATGAACGGAATCTCAGTGGACATCAACCACCTCAAGAAAGGCGAGGTTAACTTAGGGACCTCCATCATGGCGGTGAAATTTGCGGACGGCGTTATCTTGGGTGCCGATTCGAGAACAACCACCGGCACCTACATTGCTAACAGAGTCACGGACAAATTGACCCAGATCCACGACACCATATACTGCTGCCGTTCAGGCTCTGCTGCGGACACGCAGGCCGTGGCCGACATTGTCAAGTACCACATGCAGGTGTACGCGCTGCAATTGCCTTATGGTGAGAAGCCCACTACGCAGATCGCGGCCAATGTGTTCCAGGAGTTGTGTTACAACAACAAGGACAACTTGACGGCGGGCATCATTTGTGCAGGTTATGACAAGAAGAACAAGGGCAGTGTGTTTTCCATTCCAATTGGGGGTTCTATACATCAGCAGGACTATGCGATTGCCGGTTCGGGCTCGACCTTCATCTATGGTTGGTGCAATGAGCACTGGAAAAAGGACATGCAGCAGGACGAGTGTGTGGAGTTTGTGAAGACTGCTTTGAGCGAGGCCATAAAGTGGGACGGTTCGTCTGGTGGTGTGATTAGGATGGTTATTTTGACTGAGAGGGGTGTGGAGAGGTTGATATTCTACCCGGATGAGTATCAGAAGTAGATGTGGAAGAGTATAGGACAAGGGTAGGAGTGGATAAGTAGATAAGTGAATGAGAGGGGTGAATAGCACAGGTGGAGTAGAGGAGTGACTAGTACATGGTGAGTAGAGGAGTGACTAGTACATGGTGAGTAAAGCGAGCGATCAGCAGAGTAGTTCGCTGTTGCTTTTGTACGAAAAGAATTGATAGTTATGGATGTAGATATGGAGTGGGGCGAAGAGGTGATATGAAGGGTGAAGTGGAGGATAGAAAAGGTAGATAACAGAAAAGGTTGAAATAGAATTAGAGGTAATTTGTGGGTAAAGTACAATCGAAAGCAGTGGAGAAAGTTCAAATGACAAAAGTACTGAAACTATCATAACTCATTAGATATGTTTGATAGGCAGATGCTTCCCAGAATATTCCTAACAGCCTCAGATATGGAAAAAAAATAGCTGGAAAACTGTCAGAGATCAGATCGAACTCTGGAAATTAGCATTTCCACGCGAACGAACCGAACGAGCGGAACGAGTGAGGTGAGTGAGTGAGTGAACTTAAACCATCTATACAGATTTCTTGAAAACAACAATCTTTAGGCCTTGACTGACCTTGCTGAAACTAGAGTGATTAACTTTGTATTTGTGGGTATGGCCTCGTTATATGGCCCTAATATTTGGCCTCGTAACATGTGGCCCTAATATGTGATCTCGTAATTTACCCATAATATACCCATAGTAAACCCGTAGTATACCCATAATATAGTAATATAACCTCATACTAACTGGTCTTAACTACTTTTCCTATCTCTATCTCACACATCTGTATGACTGGACTTTTTCAACACAACCCTGACTCATATACACTTGTACATTCACTTGTTCAGTTCATTATAATGAATATTCAATAACTAGTTTAACTGACTACTCACTTAACGAGCAAAGCGAGTTGAGTTTGTTAGAGCGAATATTCAAATTTCTTGCCTAACTCACTACTCACTTAACTCACTTCGCTCGTTAAGTTCGTACTAGCTTAACTCACCCACTCACTTCACTCACTTCGCTCGTGAAGTTCGTTCGCTCGTTAAGTTCGTTCGCACCCCATCCTTCGATAACCGATTTCCCCATGATTCGGTATTTTCACTCTGAGTCACAAAAAAAATTCTCTATATATTTGTCTCAAAACCAAAAGTAATCACCAGCAGAATGTCATTCAAAGCATCAGACATCGTCATCGAAAAGACCTCCACGCCCAAGACACCTCTTCCAAAAGAAGAATTGGTCTTCGGTAAGACCTTCACAGACCACATGTTGGAAATAGAATGGACTGCGGACAAGGGCTGGGGCAAGCCAAGCATCTCTCCATACCACCAGTTGAGTCTTGACCCAGCCAGTTGTGTGTTGCACTACGCCTTCGAGTTGTTCGAAGGTATGAAGGCGTACTTGGATGAGAACGACAACGTTCGCACCTTCAGACCCGACATGAACATGGCCAGAATGAAGAGAAGTGCCATCAGAGCCTCTTTGCCAGACTTTGACAGCGAGGAGTTGATCAAGTCCATTGAGCAGTTGTTGCTCCTCGACAAAAGATTCATTCCAAAGGGCGATGGCTACTCCTTGTACATCAGACCTACTTTGATTGGTACCAGTCCGTTCTTGGGCGTGGGTACCCCAGACAGAGCATTGCTCTTTGTCATCATGTCGCCTGTTGGTCCGTACTTCGGCAAGGGCATCAAGCCTGTCTCTCTCGAGGCCACCAATTACGCCGTGAGAGCTTGGCCAAAGGGTGTGGGTGAGTTCAAGTTGGGTGCCAACTACGTTTCGTGCATCCAGCCCCAGAAGATGGCTGCCGAGAAGGGCCACAACCAGAACTTGTGGTTGTTTGGTGAGGAGGGATACATCACAGAGGTGGGTGCTATGAATGTCTTCTTTGTTTTGAAGAACGACGATGGTAAGCTTGAGTTGACCACCGCACCTTTGGACGGCACCATCTTGCCTGGTGTGACCAGAGACTCCATTTTGGCCTTGACCCGTGAGAGATTGGACCTGTCCAAGTGGGAGGTCACCGAGAGAAAGCTCACCATCCACGAGGTGAAGGAGAGGGCCGACAAGGGTCAGGTTGTTGAGGCTTTCGGTGCCGGAACGGCTGCTATTGTTAGCCCAATCGACAACATTGAGTTTGAGGGTCACCACATCAAAATCCCATGTGGTGCTGAGGGCAATGTTGGTGACTTGACTGCTCAAGTGAGCAAGTGGATCCAGGAAATTCAGTACGGCAAGTGCGAGTTCAAGGACTGGTCCAGAGTTGCAAAGTAGATCTATGCGTATATTCACCAGTTAATAAATGTGTATCTTTATTGATGAGGAGTGGATGGTTCAAGTACGGTATGATTAGGTTACATGAAATGATTGGCTATTTATGTTAAGATGGGGTGAATCTTCAGGGAGTAGTTTGTGTATGGGGTGTACTGGAACGGTGAGGGATTTTAGGGCTAACTTCACGAACTTCACGAGCGAAGCGAGTGAAGTGAGTGAGTGAGTGAATAAACATAGTAATAGAGAATAAAGGAAAGAGTGAGTAGCATACAAAGGAAAGAGTGAATGAACATATTATTACAGACAATAAAGTAACGAGTGAGCATCTGAATAAACATTGTAATAGACAATAAAGTTCAGAGTGAGTGAATACATGTATACAGAGATACCTGAACACTCAGTTGTCTGATAACTCACTCAGTTGTCAATGTTCACTCATTGAGTTGTCTAATGCTAATTCATTCAGTTATCTATATGTGGAGAACAATTTTGACTTAGTTCCTGATAGAATAAGTCTTCGTGAGCATTCTACCGAACGAGCGAAGCGAGCAAGTGATTGAGTGAGTGATTGATTGAGTGAGCGAAGAAGGACTCTGTCTAGTGTCATTCTATCTTAATGAGTATGTTGGTGAGAGTGTGAAGAGAAACCCGATCAAAGTATTGTTCACTACCCAGTCACTCTCTCCTATTCCAACACTCCAACACTTACTTCACTCGTCTAGTTTGTTTGATCAGATCTCCTCGATACGCGAGATCACTCACTTAATCACTTTTTCAGAATATCTATGATGTACGGTCACCAATCACTAACTTACTCACACTCATATTACTTGCTTGTTTGATCGTTCAGCATATCTCTAATAATGCAAGTTCACTCAATTACTCGCTTACTATAATATTCACTCAATTACTCGCTTACTATAATATTCACTCAATCACTTACTCACTCACTATAATACTCACTCACTATAATACTCACTATAATACTCACTCACTATAATACTCACTATAATACTCACTCACTATAATACTCACTCAATTACTCACTCCCTCAATTACTCACTATAATACTCACTCACTATAATACTCACTCAATTACTCACTCACTCATATCACTCACTCACTCACTTCACTCGCTTAGCTCGTTCAGTTCATTCATTCAGTTCGTTCGTTCATTCAGTTCGTTCGTTCGTTCAACTCATTCGCGTAATACAGCCAGTAATACACTCCAACAGTTCAAAATGCCACTATGCGACGGAGTTTTTGTACGGGATTACTACCAACCATTCGTTTGAATGACTCATTACGGGCTCTACCAAGCATCCGTTCAAATGACTCAATGCACGCGGGTACTTACCGGCATCACCAAAAGTCCTAAAAATCAACAGAAACTGTCTTGAATGTGTCCCAAACATGGTTATACTACCCATTCACTTAACTCGCTCAGTTAGAGAATGTTTGTTCACTCAACTCGCTTCGCTCGCTCAGTTTCTTCAGTTCCTAATATTTGTGAACACGGTTTTGTACCCCGGATCAATGGTAAGCCTTACCTAGGTAATCTGTAAACATAGTTTAGCTCAACTTTATACCGTAAGTGTTTTGCTTAACCTTAATACAGATAGTCTTGCTTATCTCAGTATACTTATCGGGCCATGCTAGTCTTGCTTATCTCAATATAATTAATTGACCCTGCTAGTCTTGCTTATCTCAATATACTAATTTGACTCTGCTAGTCTTGCCATAACCCAGCATTCCTTGTTGAGCACTACATGAACAAGGGCGACGCAGAAGCCCACGCTGTATCCAAAAAGTTACGCCACCTATACACGTCAACCGAATAAGGCTTTCAAGTAAGATAATTTTCACGTCATGGACCCTTTATGTGCTTATCATTTTTATCTGACCATTTTCGGATTCAACGTCCATCAAATTTTTCACTATCTTTTTCATCAGATGGACTTGATCACACTACTCAAAGATCTGTACTCAATTACACCTACTCTTTTCTTATGGAACTTCTCCATTAGTTTAAACTTAATATACCATCAGGCTATGTCATATCTATTGATCCATCAGGTCACTACTGGTATATCTCCCATTGTACCTTTATTACTTCAGTGTACTGGCTCTATTTATTGTTTTCTTTCTGTGCCCCATTTTTTGTTATAATTTTCAGTTTTCATTCTGTTACTTTTCTCCATCTACTTCCTATCCCACAACCTCTCCTCCCTTTCTTTCCAACCCCAACCTATCCCAAACTTTTCTCAACCTATCTCAGACTTTTCTCAACCCATCGCACACTCTCCTCTTCCCTCCTACCTATTTTTTTACTCCGAAATGATCTCCGATTTCGGACTGAAAAATATCGCAATGAGAATTGGAGAATGAGCGCACAATTATAACGTTATGAAATGCACGACAACTTTCCCCGCAGTAACAAACTGTGATGAAAGCTCGCACACAAATATCTTGGTGGTGGGAGGAGCGTTTGCGGGTCTCTCTGCAGTGCGTGCTTTGCGGTCGCAGTTCGCGAAGCGCCCTAGACGGCTGCAAACTATGGGAATTACGGTGATCGAGCCCAAGGCAGGCTTGCTAAACATCTTGGGAATTCCCAAATGCATAGTAGACCCTGATTTTGCGCGCACCCAGTACATTCCGTTTGAGAAATTGAGAGGCTTGACCTTTGACCATACTATATCTACAAACGCGGTTGTGTCAGACAATATCCACAACGCACACAGCAGAGATCCCGATGCAAACACTCGTGTGGGTTTGAGCATTACGTACATACAGGGACGAGTCACCCTGCTCACCGAGTGTCATGCTGAGTATGAGCTAGTGGATGAAGACGAAACCAAGAGGGAAATCACCTCCGACGCAGAAATAACTGTTGTGGAGGGAGGGTCGGTTTCTAAACGATTATTGGAGACGAGATCATGTGGGGGAGTTAGGACTGATGGGAGCGGTAGGTCGAGTGGCGGGTCTCTGGGGGGATCCAGGTCACTGAGTGGATCCAGGTCACTGGATCTGTCTTATGGGCTTCTGGAGGAAACCTCGAATGTAAAGCCTCTGGCTGAACACCTGGAACCCCCCAAATCATCCAGTTCCATCATATCATTTGATTACGTCGTTCTCGCGCTGGGAAGAGACAGACTGTGGCCTGTCACCCCAGATGCCTTCAATATGGACTCATACTTGGCAGAGATGCAAAAAGCCTATGACGAGATATTCCATGCCGAAGACATTACCATAATTGGTGCTGGTGCTGTAGGTGTCGAATTGGCGGGAGACATTAAGCACAAGTTCCCAAACAAGAATGTGAAGTTGGTGCACCCACACGCGACATTCCCACCAGAACCGCTCACGTCCGAGTTCAAAAAAGCAGTGAGCACATCGCTCACCAACTCGGGTGTTGTTATCCACACCAACACACGCATTGAAAAAGAACTCAGTGATGGACGCCTCGTCACCACTGACAAACAAACGCTAGGCAGCGGGTTGAACCATTGGTGCACGTCGCACAAAAACAACACTGAGATACTTGCGCCCCATCTACGCAAGGAATTTGTAACACCCGATAACAACGTGGTGGTCAACGACTATCTCCAGCTTGCCAACACACAGAACGAGCTTCCGCACTTTTTCGCCATTGGCGATTTGGTCCAGTTTCCAATCATCAAGTCTGCAGGCTGGGCCATGTATATGGGCCGGCAAGTGGCCAACAACCTCACCAGTTTGATATATGATGGCACTCTTGTTGAGGCCATGCCTGACCTTACGACTATGCCACGTGGGATGGTGTTAGTAGCTGGTGGTGGTGAAATTGTGAGCGAGTTGACGGGAGAGGTGGAAGTCAACAATCCCCATTATGTGAATGAGTATAAGGACTATTGTATGGGGACAATTCGGGCCACAATTGATGTGTAGCGGGTGGGGACGGTACTTCACGAGCGAAGCGAGTGAAGTGAGTGAAGGTTATAGGATAAATTAATTGAGCTAGTGACGGCATATGATGAGTCAACTAAGCGAATGATGTTATAGGAAGAGTTAACTGAGCGAGTGACGTTATGGAATGAGTTAACCAACTTTGCTCACTCATTGAATTCGGCACTATTGGACGATCAAATAGTGTAGATTGGGCACTATGGTGCAACAGTGGAATACCATGGTTTTAATAGAGTTGTGTGGAAGTGGTAGGGGCTGGACACAGTGTGATGCAGTGTGTACACACAGTTTGTTATGCGTGGAAGTGGTGGTATAATGCTTTCATCGGATAATAAATTAATATACTTTTGCCATTAATTTACTGGTACTTGTTGGTGCTTATAAACAGGTGAAATGTAACTTGTAGTTGAGGGATTACCACAATGACAATGGCAAGCGTGCTATTGAATATGTTTGGATAGGCAAGATTTGGAAGTTTGCTAATGTCTTGAGTATTTATAGTGGGTGGAGTATATGGTAAGGGGCACCAATGATAAAGAATATAATAGAAGTGGTTGTAAAGGTATGTGATGGAGTGGCGATGTGAAATATAGTTGTTTTTTTTGCAGCCAGGTTTTTTTCAACAAGCGAACGAACCAGCGAACGAACTGAACGAGCGTAGCGAAAGAAGTGAGTGAGTCAATGAGGAAGCGAATAAGTTAGTAAATAAGTTTGTAAATCAGTTAAGTGAGTGAGTGAGTGAGTTAAGTGAGTGATTTAATGAGTGTGTGATTTAGTGAGTGAGTTAAGTAAGTGATTTAATGAGTGAGTGACTTAATGAGTGAGTGATTTAGAGAGTGAGTGAGTGAGTGAGTGAGCGAGTGGGTGAACAAGGAAGTAAATAAGTCAGGAAATAAGTTTGTAAATCAGTTAGTAAACTGAACAAGGAACAAACCTTACGAGCGAACAAACTTTAGACAAGAGCCCAAATTCAAAAATCAACAGTTAGGTTCAGCAACTCACAATCCTTGCCAAAATATCCATTACGGTGCTGGTTTTAAGGATTACTCACAAATACAAGGGCTGTCATTATAAAACGTGCGTGTAAGTGTTTTCAGTGGGAAGTGAGTTGTAATGTGTACTAGTGTTTAGTGGGTAGTGGTTGTAAAGTGTGTACGAATGTTTTTGCGATGTAAGGGTCAGGGTGTTTTTGCGTTGTAAAGGGCAAGGTGTTTATGCGTTGTAAAGGTGAGGGTATTTATGCGTTGTGAAGGTCAGGGTGTTTATGCGTTGTGAAAGTGCAGGGTGGTTTTAGTGTGTGTTATGCTTGTGTTGTAGCGTGGTGTTGTATCAGTAGCGTCATATACAGTGTTGGCGTACGTATAAAGTGCTAGGGTACGTAGTATGCATTGCTGTACGTAGCGTTGAGAACCCTAAACATACAGTAAATCTCAAATAAACCCAATAAAGTACAGATATCCCTTCCATCACGTAAGTTCCCTCACTCACTCACTTCACTCGCTTCGCTCACGAAGTGAGTATTCCGAGGTGATCCACCCCTCAAAAACCTTTCTTCGCAGCTCCTCATTGTAGATACACACATCATAGCCATCTCCGCTCTTCAATGCTGAAAGAATAACCTTCTCAAAAGCAAAACACGGCAGCAAATTGCGGTACTTGAACTCCACAGGGATTACACCAAGATTATGCATCCAGTAGAGCACTATAGTCACCATCAATGGTCCGTGCACAACCACCCCAGGCAAACCTTCGACCTCACGGGCGTAAACCAGGTCCCAGTGGATGTAGTGAGTGTTCTTGGTGAGCATGCTGTATTTGAGCAAGTCCATTGGGGAGAGGCACAAGGAAACCAGATGGTCGTGTTTTTCGTTTGCTGGGACCAATCGGGACTTTTCCTTAAACGGTGTATCAGTATACATTAAGCTTCGGAGTTCAGAAACAACCGGCTGTCCGTGCTGCACAAAGTTTTTGCTTATCGTAACAAGAGCCAGCTCGTGGACTTTTCGCACTGCTGTGACCTTTTCTGTGATGTTGAAGTGAGCCAGATCATCCAAAGGCTGGTGGAACTTGAGTTCTCCTCTGACCCACATTCGACGCTTGAACATGCTCACGTAGTTGGCTGTGACTGGAGCCTGCTCGTTATCGTAGCCATCGCTTCCGAGGTGGATATTTCGCTGCAAAGTGTAGATGTAGCTAAAACCTTTGTGGAGTGAGTTGGAGACTGGTGTGGATGGTATGCCTAGCACTCCATTGAGGAGGTCCAGCATATGCAAGGTAAGACCGGGAGAGATGCGTTCTGTGATGTTCCATGTGTGCGACTTGACGTGATGTGCCCAGGTCTGCAACATCTGAAGGAAGGCGTAGGTATGGATGGAGAGAATAGATAAAAAAGATGTTCAAGATAGAGGATTTAAAAAATATAGAGTATTACAAAGATTAGATAGAATATAAGATTATGGAGTATTAACGAAGATGATGGAGTATTACAAATATTATAGAGCGTGAGGTTAGATAGAGCTTTAACAAAGATGATGGAGCATTAAAAGATTAGATAGGGTATTACAAATATTATGGAGCGTTAAGATTAGATAGAGCTTTAAAAAAGATTATGGAGCATTAACCAAGGTTAGATGGAGCACTACTATATTAGAACATTACAAATATATTACAGACCTCTAACAGATTAGATGGAACATTCTCAATAACTCATTCATAAATCACTTCTAATGTAATTACTCTCAATTACTAAATCACTTCTGATGTAAATTCACTCACTGCACGTGAACTAGAACATTGAGATAAAGCAAAACCAAATTCTCTCCAATCTTTCATCAACCTTGCAATCTACAGAAACAATGTTCAAGACTAATTGACATAACTCTAGTTGTCATAGATAGATTCCTATGGCTTAGCCAAGAACAGTTTGTCATACCCGAAAAATATGCCTTCTGAACCATTCTACAAAAAGTATCTAACCATCTTTTTGTATCGATGGCTTACCAAATTTGCACTCACAAATTTTGTGTATTCCACTGTCCCGATCTCCAGGGTAACCATACCAACCATATATGGATGCATGGTTGTTGATATCTTCCTAGTTATATAAGACCCGAAACCAGGTTTACATCTAGTTTGAGGATATACATACGGGGCATCTCTGTTTTGTTATACACACTCTAAGACCTTGTACCATCTTCACTCTTTGATTCTTAGCTTCACCTACTACATAAGTTTGCTCGTTGAAGTAGTTCTCTCAAGTAATTCTCTCTTTCAGATCACTGCATAGTTTATATTGCCCTTTAGGTAAGTTCTTACCTTCAGATCACTGACTAATGATTGTATTGCCTATTAGATAAGTTCACACTCACTCACATCTCTCACTCCGCTCTTTCAGTTCGTTCGCTCGCTCAGTTATACTCAGCCTTTTATGAAGGTTCACTCACTCACTCGCTTAACTCACTCACTCACTCACTCACTCACTCACTCACTCACTTAACTCACTTTGCTCGTTAAGTCCGTTCGCTCCTTAAGTTCGTTCGCTCGCTCAGTTGCCTTTATTTATTCCTTTATATTTTTTCTCCTCATCTCATCATGTCTAGCACAAGCGAGGCTCTTAAGAACATCAAAAACAAACAGCACCGACAGAAGGTGTATGGCGAGATCAAGCATGACAAGGTCAAGCAGCGCCACAAGATGCGCACAGAAAGAGCCAAGGAAGAAAGATCAAACCCCGAGTTGAAAACCGCTCGTCTTCTCGCTAATGTCCCCGACACCATCGAAACAAAGAGAGTCTTTGACGAGACCATCGCAGCCGATGTCGAAGGTGAGGATGAGTTCCAGCAATACTTTGAGAACATCGGTGCTGACCCCAAGATTCTCCTCACCACCAGTCCACAGGCCAACAAAGTAGCTTACGAATTTGCAGATATGTTGATGGACTTTTTGCCAAACGTGACCTTTATCAAGCGTAAAAAGGAGTACTCTATGATTGACATGGCCGGTTTCTGCTCAAACAGGGGCTACACATCACTTATAGTCATCAACGAGGACAAGAAGAAGGTTTCCGGAATAACGTTTATAAACCTCCCAGAGGGCCCCACTTTCTATTTTTCCATCACGTCCATTATTGATGGGAAGCGTATCAAGGGTCACGGAAATGCCACAGAACACACCCCAGAGTTGGTGCTCAACAACTTCAACTCACGCTTGGGTAAGACTGTTGGACGTCTTTTCCAGTCGATTTTCCCACACAAGCCCGAGTTACAAGGAAGACAGGTGGTGACCTTGCACAACCAGCGTGATTTCATCTTCTTGCGGAGACACCGGTATGTTTTCAAGAACGAGGAGAAGGTGGGTTTACAGGAGTTGGGACCACAGTTCACGTTAAAGTTACGTCGCATGCAAAAGGGTGTTAGGGGTGAGACTGTGTGGGAGCACAGACCGGACATGGAGAGGGACAAGAAGAAGTTCTACTTGTAAGGCGAGAGGGGGGTGTGGAGTAGTGAGAGGTTGTGGAGTATAGAGAGTGAGAGGTTGTGGAGTAGTGAGTGAGTTCATCAGAAATGACTGAAATGTGAGACTGAATAGGATTGCAGAATGGGATTACTGAACAGACCCTCCAGACTGAGTAAAATTTGGGTCGAAAGACTCGAATGGACTAATCACTCGAAATATAATGAAAATAGACCAGGAATGAGTATAGCCAGTTAGTAATATTGTAGGAGATATAGCGAAGTGGACAGGAAGATGAGATGGGATTTTTGAGATTCGTAGTTTACAACCGTCGCAATGATGTAAGTGACTGAGTTCAAATAAATGGTCAATGAACAGGAAATAAATGGCTAATGAACATGAAATCAATGATGAAGTGTTGATGGTCTGGGCTTGAAATGGGCCTAGCTAAAGCGACACCTACCAAATAGTCCTGTCTCAAAAAGTCTAATATCATTGTTCACTCAGTGTGAGGTTCTAGAGGGACCAGGTCTGCATATAAATAAATGCTTAGGTCCTTGATAGATAAGAGAGACTGGGTACCAACGGACATATAGGCGGTAATGGCATAATGAGGCTGGTTATAATATATGGGCTGATGAGTCCCATCTGTGGCAGGTAACTATACGAGCGAACGGGTGCACAAACATGGAGTAAGAGATGACTGAACAAGCGAGCTTCACGAGGGAGCAAAATTCACTCGCACCCCCGGTATATCCTAGATAGCTCATTTGAATGAACAAATTAGTTTGTCTTTGCTAAAGTAGAGTGTAACCACACAACTTCACCCATTCAGTTCGTTTACTTCTTCAGGTTCTGTATATGGTCACTCATTGTTCAGGCATTTGCATATGATCACTCATTGTTCAGGCACTTGTATATGATCACACTCACTTATTCACTTATTCACACACTCACTTATTCGCATACTCACTAATTCACTCACTTATTCACACACTCACTAATTCACACACTTATTCACACACTCACTAATTCACACACTTATTCACACACTCACTAATTCACCCACACACTCACTTCTCTCGCTTCGCTCGTTCAGTTCGTTCAGTTCGTTCAGCTCGTCTGTTCACTCACTCTGAAACTGAGACAGCATGGGTGAGTGCAAGGAACCAATTTATTTTTGTAATGAAGCACTAGTGGCTTTAAAAGCACAGTAAAAATACTAACATGGCGTATGAATGGGTTCATATATTGGCAAACATTCACCACAACTTTAGTGGCTCGTATGTTTAGTGAAGTTGGACATTACTGCGGTAAGCAGAAGAACCACATTTATACGCATACTACTATGCACTCACAGCTTAGCAGTGTGTTTGTAGTTTTTGGTAAGTTAGCGTCAAGGGATTTACCAGCAGTTGTAGTGAGTAGCCAAGATTGGATGTACTCATCGTAAGAGAGATCGAACCGAAGGAGTAAATGAACTGAACGAGTAAATAAACTGAACAAATGAACTGAATGAGCAGAGTGAAGTGGTGATGTGAGTAAGATGTCAGTGATGAAGCCTGTGAGTGAGCACTGAATAAAAGCTAACGAAGACAAAGCCAGGTAGTAGTTCGACTGACAAAGTGGGAAGGTTTCTCATTACTTCGTATCCACTGTCAACATCAGATAGTTAGCTCCCCCATGTGTATTCGTAGTAAAATGCGTACAACGAAGTCAATGGATATTTGCCCATATCCCCAGCTCGTAGTTTATATGTCATGGAACCCAATAGGTAAAAGTTTGACCCAATCACAAAAGTGTTTCTAGGGTATTCCTGACACGAGGTGCTCGCATCATTGAAACACCAGGTTCGAAAGTGTACTCACTCTGCCTTTCGTTTCAGTTAGTGATACAGTAATCATGCTAGTCGCAGTAGATATACTCATTGTAGTCACAGAAATACCAGTATAATCGCAAAATAACTGGTATAATCACAGAAATACCGGTATAGAAGTCATGGTAGACTCACAGAAATACTCATGCTCTAGAGAACATTAAATACAGCAGTCCGTTGTTGTATGAGAGTCTTGGTTCTACTGTAGTCGACTTCAAGTTGGCTTCATCACCAGTCTCTATCAAGACTTGGTTTGGTGAATTTCCAACTAATAGGTTGGTATTAAGATAGCAGGACAACAAGGACTTTGGTGGAACTCAAAGCATTCCTTAGGTGCTCAGTAAGTACTCAGTAAGTATTCAATAAGTACTCAGTAAGTACTCAGTAAATACCAGTAAGTACCCACTGAGTATATACCAAATAAATACTCAGTAAGTACTAGAATGTACCCAACAGGTACTCAATAAGTACCAAAGTACTCGATAAGCAGTCAGTGAGTATTCAGCAGATACTAGCAAGTATTAGTAAGTACTAACTAGATCACTCACGAAGCCATCCACTAAAACACTCACTAGAACATCGACCCGTTTGTGCTCCTTCGTGCTTCATTTCATGGCGTATGTACTAAAGTACAGTTCATACTTGTTCATGCTTCGTTCACTTTGTACTTTAGTATGTTCACACTTGTTCATACTCCATATCACTTGTATGTATTAAAGTACAAACTGACGTAGTATGTTCACACTTGTTTATACTCTATATCACTTGTATGTATTAAAGCACAAACTGACTTCGTCAGTTCGTACTTCAGTTTGTACTTTAGTTTGTACTTTACTTTAGTTTGTTCGTGCTTTTTTTACTTTCCTCATGAACTCACAAAGCCTCGCCCACATCACCAAGGTCCTCAACGTGGTCTATGCTCCAAACAGCACCAACGAGCAGCGACGTGAGGCACAGCAGTTCCTCGAAACCATTAAAGCCAACGATGAACTGCCATACTGGGGATACCAGTTGGCCAGTCGCAAATACTGCACGGACTTCGTGGTGCGGCACTACGGACTTTCTCTCCTCCAGCACTCAATCAACACCAGGTTCCATACATTCGACACGGCCAAGACACTCGCCGTACGCAATTGGGTCGTGGAACTTGCCACCGAAGTACAGGAGTCGGACCCTCACTACCTCCGCGAAAAGGTGGCGTTCCTTTGGGTGGCCGTTGCAAAACGAACGTGGGGGTCATTCCTCATCAAGGCATACAAGGACGGCGAAAAGGCATCGGAGCAGGACCAGCAGCAGGGCTGGGCACACATGGACGCAGACTTGTGGCGATTGTGGAACGGCACAGTCACCAGCCGTGAGCTCTCGCTCGTGATTTTGCGGACGCTTTTCGAAGACATCTACCTTCTTGACGACGCAGTGGCGTCAAAACGCACAGTTATTCTCAACCAGTTGAGCGTGTTATGTGTGACACCGAGCGCGGTACTCGACAGCATCTACGAGCACAGTCCTAGTGTGCGGTTGTGCAAGCACTCGGAGCAGGGGTGGTTTGTGACGTGGAGCAAGTACCTCGTCGAGGTGTTGTCACAGAACGAGTTGGGGTCTGCCGCATGCCAGAGCTTTGTTCCCAAGATCCTCGCGGCGTTCAAGACGTGCTTGCACTGGGTGCAACCCGCAGTATTGCGCAGCGAGAACATCATGTCGACATTGGTGGGTTTGCTTGAGTTGTCGGATGTGCGGCTCAAGACTCTCGCGGTGGACTGTTTACACATCTTGTTCACGCGTAGTTACCAGAATTCAGAGGACTTTGACTTCTTCATCGGGCTGATCTTCAGCGCGGAGGGCGTGGCCAAGCTCGCGCAATTCTACCACCTGCTCACAGTGGACCCAGACGACATTGACGACCAGGAGTACGCACTTCTCAAGAAGACGGTAGAGATGATTGTGCTGCTCAGCGAGTACCTCAATCTCGCGCCTAAAAACAAGATTCTGTGGGAAGACAGCGACATCCACGGCTACCTCCGGCTCGTGTTGCACACAACCAACCACGCGTCGCTCGTGGTGCTGGAGCTTTCGCTCCAGATGTGGGTCACAGTGTTGCGGTTTGATGAGTTGAGCTCGCGCGCACCGGTGGACGCCATTCTCCTTGACCTCCTTGAGTGCGCGGCCAACCGCACCATCAGCTACGCACACGGTGCCGAGCCCACACTGCAGAAGTTCTTGCGTGCGGACTTCGACTCGGCTGCCGATTCGCTGCTGTTCCTCCACAACTACCGCAAGCTCAACGAGGACATTGTGCGCATCACTGTGTGCAAGAAGCCCGCACAGGGCCTCCAATGGCTCGAGGCGCGCCTCCAGACCTTCTTCAGCCTGGACATGGGTCGCACGTGTATCGAGCAGTACAAGCTTGATGATAAGTGCGCTGCCCTCAACTACGGCACAGCACAGTTTACCATCATCGAGAACTGCATCCGCGGCATCTCGCGCTGGCGCATCTGGTACACGGGTGAGGACTTTGATAAGATCAACGACGGACTTAATAAGCTCGTGGAGCTGCTCGGCGAGCGCCTTCTCGCCATGAGCTTGGCAAGTCCGCTTCTCATCCGCAAGCAGGTTCAGACCATGGTGCAGTTTGCACCGTTGCTTAAGGACGTCAGTCCGCTCATGTTCCAGGTTTTGGAGAAGATCCTCACCACTGCTACGTTCGAGTACCCGCCCAACATTGATGACGATGAAAAGGAGCTCATCCGCGACTTGCGTACCAGCTGCGGCACCGAGCTCAACCGCTTGGCCTATATCATGCCCGAGGCGCTCAAGCGCATCTTTGACGATTTGGAGGCTGTGGTGGCCACCATCTTGCTGCTGAAGAAAGTCAGCGACCACGAGATTGTTGCCTTCAAGCTGTTTCTCCTCGTTATTGCGCTGCGCCTGTCTATCGCCGACAAGGACGGTCTCTTTGCCAAGATTGTCGACCCGGAGCTCGCCGCATGGTCCAGCGCAGAAACAGAAAAGGGCCTTCTGGACTTACACTGGTTCATGGAGCGCATTGGGATTGTTGAGATTGCAGACTACTTCCAGCGCCGCGGCATCTCCGCAACTTCCAACTTGCTCGACACCCACATGGACGACGAGGGTAAGCAGCTCAAGAACAGACTCAAGGACCACTGGCTGCTGATCTTCCCCATCCGTGCCACTCGTATTTTCTTGCAGTACAGCATCGAGAAGCTTGCTCACGACTCGCTCGAGTACCTCAACTTGCTAAAGCTCTGGCAACCGCGCGTGCGGCCAGTTATCCCGCACATCCTCCAGCTCCTCACCCAGATCCAGGCTTATCACAACCCGGCAAACTGGAAAGACCTCCCGCCTGCAGTGCAGTCCTTCGTCAAGTACAGTACCACCGAGCGCTTCTGGCAACAAGGTGTGTCCATCCAGCTGAAGGAGACCTTCATCGAGGAGAATGTCAAGGCTGCCTTGACGCTTCGTGACTTTGCTGACCTGGTCGGCCACCTCGTGCGCTACACCCGCGAGTATGCCTTCCTCACAATTGGCCTGCTTTCGCAGTTGGAGGACACCCTCTACGAGATCCCCAACATCGCTGCCATGCTCTGGAAGGCCGTGGCAGGCGACCCAGTGGGAGTCACCTTGCACAGCTGGAAGCACATGATCAACAGCTGCTTGCGCAGTGTTGTCAAGTTTTGCCCCGTCAAATTCGTTGATGTCTTCATGGCGGACTTGCTCCCTCTCGTGTTCCGCGACCTCGATCTGCTTTTGGTGGCCCGCTGGGACAAGATCTACCAGAACGGTCTCCAGTTGCACGGCAATGAGGACGATGAGACCTTGAGTGAGGAGATGATGGAGGAGCATATGTTGCGCCAGTTGACCGCCACTGTTGTGCGCCTCTTGATGGACATTGCGAGCCAGTTCAACGCAAAGTCCATCACGGACACCCAGTTTGCCTCGCGCAGGCTCATCATCGAGAACCAGCAGGTCATGGAGCCATTCTTGCGCATCTGCTGCCACATCATCTCTTTCAAGGACACGAAGTGCCTGTTCAACACTATCCTCGTGGTGCGCAACATTCTACAGGACATTGTACTCAAGGACGACGACGTTGACCGTTACATATGCGATAACTTGATCAAGGCTTTGCTACAGGTGCTCTTGGATGACTACTTCGTTGAGACACACGGTGAGGCTGCCGTTGCCTTGGCTACCCTCTATTGCGCCTTGCGCTCGAAGAACGACTACCCAGCGCGCATATTGACCCAGTACCTCCCCAACATCACCACCCTGCATGTGAGCAACTTCGAGCGCTTGTTAGTGTCGTCCAAGTGCTTGAAGCACCAGCGCTCCGCCCTTCTCGAGTTGGTGCGTATTCTGAAGGAGAACGGCGTGGTTGAGTTTGACGATATGAGCAAGCGCAAGAAGCAGTTGGAGGCTGTTTCGAGGAGAAAGAAGCCGGTGGTAGATGTGATGAACGATCCGTTTACGGAGAATGGGGCGTTGGATAATTTGTTTGAGACTAAGAGACCCGATGGGGCGTAGGTGGCGAACGAGCGAACGAGCGAACTGGCAGAGCCAGTGAGTAAGTTTCGAATGAACAAACTTGGCGAGAACAACGAGGGAACGGGCGAAGTTAGCGAGCATAACGAGCAAACTGGTGGGTCCATTGAGTGAGTCTTGATCCCGAGTGAACTATACGAGCAAACTTGAAAAACGAACTGGTGAAAGCCGGTGAGTTTCAATTAATTAAAGTTAATGCAAACTGTTTGAGGGAATGGGTCAATAAGTGAATGAAACTGTGTGAGTTTTACTTCAACCGAACGAACTGACCGGAAAACTGGAAAGCCAGCGAGTGAGACGTTATCACAACTAAGCGATCTCAAACCAGTAAAACCTAACTGATGCATTGGGCAGATGATAGAAGAGTAAATCATACAATACCAGTACAATCAAGGACTACCTAGTGAGCAGACTGCAGAATAAACGGAATACAGCCAAACAAAATCAGTACAACAAACCGTCACCTAATGAGCAGAGTGAGGATAAATCAGGCACAACTAAAGTAACTACCTTGTCTGCAACAAACTCGCTAGATTCGACAGATATGAGCGAGCGGCGAAGCGTGAGGGCAATGAAAACAGTCTGGAAAATTTCGAACCCAAATTGACCAGGCAAGTTCACCACTTGTCGAAGTCGGTGACAATTCATAGTGCCGCTATCAACTAACCACGAATCACTACAAATGGCTGTATTAATCAAACCAAACAGTGTGCACTAAACTGATTGTAACACCACAAACTTTTCATCTAATGTCCTCAAATCGTTAATCACCGATAACACACCGCCCAAGGGGCATATCATTGTCACCAGTCCCAAAAAGCCATGTTTGATAATTGAAGCATAGCAGCTTTGTTTTAAACGTCAATGGCAACAAAATCATAGATGACGTCAATTTGCATTCATGTATGTGGCCGCTTGTTTCCTCAAAAACGTCATCCCTTACTCATGTTTGTTCATCTCATCCCTTGCACATGTTTATTCGTCACTCGTTCAGCTCATCCCTTGTACATGTTTATTCACCCACTCAATCCACTCGTTTGGTTCGATTCGCACTACGGTTGCTGTTCAAGATTCTCGCAAACATCCATCAGTCTTATTGAGCAACGAAGAATACATGCACTGATGGAAACTCACTTGGCTACAGGTCTCGGTTAGGTACGAACTTTACGACAGTGCTGACTACAAAAGCCACCAGCATAGATAGACTTTCAAATTTTATGCAAGTGCTTTTTATAACCACATGGTGTTATCCGCTACACACCACACATCACCCCTTATACCACGGTGACCGTGCTTGATAGGCATCACCTTATCTAGCAAACCCAACCACTGCTTTTTGGACCCGTGAAATCTGAGAAAAAAATCCATAACCTGTATTAGTCTGTGTATGTAAGGATGCTAGATCAAGACTGACGTGACAATGAGAATAAGGGAGTAAAGCTGTTTACGGATTTGAGTCTTGGCTAGTGCACCAAAATGAGTTTGAAAACGTGGGGTCCAAATTTGGGATCACTTGAACAGTTGAGGCCACAAAATTTTTTTGACCTTAATTTGACCCAATCAATTTAGACATCCAATCACATTATCAACCAAATATCATCGACATAAGTACAACTGAATAATAACTATTAGACAATATACAATAACATTGAGCCGTCAAATTTGAATGCATTGAATAAGCTTCTAGGTTAGTCTTTGACTAAGCTTCCTAAGATATTTGGGACTATGCTTGACTCTCAAACTGCAAAAGATCTCTCGCAGATTCTCTTATTTTCAGCTCATAATAAAATGCTTTCCATTTTTATTCCATGCAGCTAGCACAACACTTTACAAATAAACCGTTAGATTGCATTTGCAGTACATTTACTTTACATTTTGATTCATACACCATCTTCTTAGTAGCACCTGGTGAACACATCTGAGTCGTCTTTTACTTGGGACTATCTGGACGACATTCATCTTACCGTTTATCTTCCATCCAACCTTCCATCCAACCTTCCTCTTAAACCCATCCAATTTTCAAACATCCCATGTACCTATCAATTCCTATGATGAAATTTCAGTCAGTCAGTCAGTCAGTCATTCACTCACTCATTTGTCGTGAAGTTGAACCTCCACAGAGCCAAGTCTTATCACTCAAAGTCGTGTCCACCCCAATTCTCGCGGTTTTTCACGCTCAATAATTTCGAATAACAACACGGTACACACGCAAATTGGCCCCAGGAAATAGTGTTTATTATGCCAATTAAGTCATTAGAGTCATACTTGTTTGAGCGTAAGCTAGCACACACAAGCTCAATTGAGATCTTACAAAATGCCACTGTTGGGATTGATGCGGAGCACTACCTCAGTCGTATCTATACCTTCAAAAAGGAGCAGTTCTTGCCAGGCATTGGCGGGGTGCCAAGTTCGTTGAAGGAATACATCAAGTCTGATCTCCAGGTTTTCAAGGAGTTTAACATCAAGCCCTTGTTCGTGATCTCAGGCTTGCATATCCAACTACAGGACACGATATACCAGACCAACGAATATTCGCCACAGGAACAGCACCACGAAAGCAGCTGGGCAAACTTGGGAAGCAAGCAACCCTACACATATAACAACACCATTGAGTCATTTCGCTTGTTTACGGACCCGTTGCCATTGAGACCGATGATCCACGACCTCATCAAGTACTTTATAGAGCTCGGCATCGACTACATTATTGCACCTTATGACGCGTCTTTCCAGTTGTCGTATCTTTTCCAAAACGAGATTGTTGACACCATCTACGGTTCCACAGACTTGTTGTTGACCAAAATCGACAAGTTCATCTTGGGCATGGAGTTCCAGTCTAAGGACTTCAGGTTCATTGACAAGAACAAGGTGTTGACAGAGTTGGGATTGACAGAAAGACAGTTCCTCGATTTGAGCTTGATGGTTGGATGTAACATCCAGCCCACCACCTTCCCCAACTTCCCCCCGTTGCCGAAGCCAAACCCGGTACAGCCGTACCCACAACTCAGCTACTTCAAGTTGGGTTTGGACATTATCTTTCAGTACAACCAGTTCAGTGGAGGCAAGGCCAGCGACTTGCATGGCTATATTGCGGGACTTAACGACCCGAAGCTCTTGGAGCTCTACTACAAGGGCCACGCTGCTATCAAATACGTGCCCGTGTTGAACAAGGAGGGTCTGGTTACTTTATATAATGTCGAAATGGCCAAAGTTGGTATTGAGAGCAACGTGGACTTCTTGCTGGAAGAGGAATCAGAAGCGGCCTCACAAAACAGCTCCAAACCATCATC
Organism: Kodamaea nitidulidarum; assembly: GCA_030674215.1. NCBI lineage: Eukaryota > Fungi > Ascomycota > Pichiomycetes > Serinales > Debaryomycetaceae > Kodamaea > Kodamaea nitidulidarum. The sequence goes on along the minus strand of JAJLWI010000010.1, from coordinate 187,154 downwards.
TAAGGCTTCGTCGTCTTCTGCCGAGGGGTCCCGAGTAGTTAAGGTTCCCAATGATATCCACGAGATAATATCCCAGAGATTACCACCTGAGTTGTACTTCTACCAGTCTGTTGGCTTGATGCCGATTGCAATTTTGGAAGCCATCGCGAAAGGTCGCTTAGACATCAGACCACCTTTGGAAGCCGGTATCAGTGAAAGCTACCGCCAGTTGATTTCCCTGCGCTTTTATGTGGACTTGTTGGACAAACAAGTCAACTTATTGACTCAGTTATTGGCAAGATACTACCAGGTTAAGAAAATCAACGTCAAATACTGGTACAAGGATGCCATTACCGAGGTAAACAACAGGATGATGCCTACCGTTTCCAAGAGATTGTCAAAGTTTTTCATTTTTGCAAAGGACTCGGGAGAATCTTTCAGCTTGTCCAAGTTCTTGGGCAACTTGCCTGAAAACGGCTCCAAGGTGTACTCGACAGAATGCACGATAACTTCGAAGGAAGATGTCGTGTCTACGGTCTTGTTGAGGACTTTGATTTTGTTCAATGCTATCGACGAAAAGACTCAGCAGTTGACGCTGGTTGGGAAGATTTTGAAGCGTGTTGCTGCAGAAGTGGAGAACTTACTGCCAGACGAGTTGCAGCAATTAACGCTTCTTTTGCTTTTGATCAACTCGAAATCGCTCAAGTTGACCAACCCTAACCCAGAGTACTCCAGCGTTCCAGCATCTTCGAAGTTGAACAGCGAAGGTGCCGACTTAACTCCAAGGGAATTTTCGTACGTTGCGATGATCTCGCGTGTATTCTCCCTTCACAAGTTCAACGTGTCGCCCATCAACTATCAGGGTCCAATCTCGCGCAACTTGTTGAACTTCCGGTCGCATGTGCTGTTCATAGCAGGACATGTGATCAACACTATCCAATGCTTGTTGATTGACTTTATTGTTCAATCGCAGCAAAATGTTATCAAATCGACTTATGGTGGTAAGAGTGACTGGTACAGTCTTGTTGACCAGTTGCCATTTTACAAAGACATCAACAACACTTTGTTGGGTGTGGTTGCCGAGATCTACTTAGAAGTTGCCGCCAAGCTTAAGAAAGGAGGCATGAAGGCTGAGGATGCAAGAACTAGAGCAAAGGATCATTTGGTTAACGGCGTATACCAGGTCAAGAGCTTGACCTTTAACATCAACGTCCATGGAATGAACTCTATCTCTGCCACGCAATTGTTAGATGACTTTACCAGTGGTGTTGGTTTCTGGAAAAAGTTTGTTCAAATGGCCAAAATTGCACATGAGGAGGACTCATCTATTGTCGATGCTGACTATTTGCAGAGCATTGCTGATGCCGATCAGTGGATGAGTGAGCTCATATAGGAGGGTATAAGTTTTTCGGGATGAATGAGCTCTTATAGGAGGGTATAAGATTGTCGGGATGAATGATGGAGTACAATGTGGAGTACAAAATGGGTGCTAAAACTTTAAGTAGTGGTTGTACTAAAGTACTGAGGTACTTTTATTGCTCAGGCACTGAAAAAGGACTGAAAAAAGGACTGAGTACTATTGATCATGTACTGAAACTAATGTACTTGGTACTATTGCTCATGTACTGAAACTAATGTACTTAGTACTATTGCTCATGTACTGAAACTAATGAACTTAGTACTATTGGTTATGTACTGAAACTAATGGTACTTGGTACGGCTCAGGTACTGAAAAAATGGCACTTAGTATTATGGCTCAGATACTCAAAAAATGGCACTCACCTCATTTCACTAACTCGCCTTATTCGCTTCGCTCATGAAGTTCGGTACTATGGCTCAGACAAAGAGTACTACATTTATGGCGCTGCAACCGATGGTTTATTACTAAGTTCTTACTGCGATGTGTGCCCTACTATCTGAAGTCAACTGACCACTCAGAAAAGTATTACATGTTAAAATGTAAACTTGATTCAACAAGGTGCACTTCAGAAGAGCACATCGCAGAGTGTACTGGGCTTGGTGGAAATTACTAACCGACAATCGTGTAAGCAGAAGATGGAGACCCGAGAATTTCTACTGTAGCAAGAGATAACATCTCTAGTGTAAAGATGTAGAGTTATAATCAACGCTTGGTATAATAGTGTAATTCAGCCTAATTATTAGACTTATCCATTTCTACTCCAGAAATTAACCTAAAGCTTTGAAATGTATTTTTTTCAATCAAAACGACGATGAAGTCTCTGGCAAAAGCAGCAGGAATTTTGGCCAGGATAAAGGCATTTACCAAGGGTCAACCATCGAGCACTGTGACACTTGCTAAAAAGCCCGCAGTGACTTCTGCCGGGCCCTTTATAGAGCTTCCCAAGTTCACGCTGGTGGGCGCACTTCTCAATGTAACGGTTCCAGAATCTGCAAGATTGAATGTGCGAAATGGAAATATAGTGGCAATTGATGGAGACTTTCTGGGAATCACCAGTAGAAGCAAGATCTTGGGAGGTGTTACTGAGTACCAAGAATTGAGTCTGAAATCGGCCGTGTCTTTTATGCTTAGTGGAAATGCAGGCAATTATTCCACAGTAGATATAAATGAAGGGTCCTGGGTCATTTTGAAAGATGAAAGCTTAGTATCATGGACTGGGTTTAATCTTCAGCTACAGAAAACAGACTACCTTGGCGCGTTGAATTCGTTCAAGACAACGGGAAAGGGTTCAATTGTACTTGATGCCGAGAAACAACTCTTCGAAGTCGAGTTGAAACCCGGAGAAGCGATGGAATTGAACCCCAATGCATTTGTCGCGACGTCCATTGAGAACTTTGAATTTACCACCTTAGAAAAGCAGCCAAATAGATACGTTCCCGTGTCAGTACTGGATTTTCTCCACAAAACAATCACACAAGCTGGCACATATGTCGGGGAGCGTATGTCTACATCTTTCAATGAATTTTTTTCAGCAGGTATTCGGTGGGTGCAAACATATTTGGTTAAGCGCGGACCTATTGTTATCAAGCTTCAGGGTCCTGGGAGAGTTTTGTTTAACAGCAATTGTCAGGTTCCTAACCGGAAACTCTTTTCAAGTTCCGAAATCTACCGCATCTCGAGAAAATAAAACAAGGAAACACGAACTCACGAGCAAAGCGATTGAGCGAGTGAGTTAGTTAGTGACGAACTCACGAGTAAACAGAGTTAGTTAGTGACGAACTCACGAGTAAACAGAGTTAGTTAGTGACAAACTCACGAGTAAACAGAGTTAGTGACCAACTCACGAGTAAACAGAGTTAGTTAGTGACAAACTCACGAGTAAACAGAGTTAGTTAGTGACAAACTCACGAGTAAACAGAGTTAGTTAGTGACGAACTCACGAGTAAACAGAGTTAGTTAGTGACAAACTCACGAGTAAACAGAGTTAGTTAGTGACAAACTCACGAGTAAACAGAGTTAGTTAGTGACAAACTCACGAGTAAACAGAGTTAGTTAGTGACAAACTCACGAGTAAACAGAGTTAGTTAGTGACGAACTCACGAGCAAAGCGAGTGAGTTCGTGAACTTTCATCATATGGAACTGAACGAGACATTAGTAAACATTATAGGAGATATTGGGTGGTGAGTAGGTATTATAGAAGATTGAGAAAACCTGAAATGATGAGTTAGCTAAGATGGAAATCAGCAATCTTCATCAAAAATGCTTGCTGATAACCTACCAATGTAAGGTATTTTTTCACTTTTTTAGTGTGCAATATTATCAAGTAAAGTTAAGAAGTTGGAACCAATTCATAATACCCCTATTCAATCTACCACAAACTCGCGTTAAACAAATCCCCATCAATGTACTTGAATATTCATTGTGCTCCAATTTTTCGTCAAAAATGTTCTAGCACTAACCCCTGCATCATCGAGACAATACATGCATTTCTCATTGTAAAAGACCTACTACTTTCTGTAATGTTTACAAAGAAGTGAAGGGACAGCTTTCAGACAATATTCACGACTTGATCAAAACCTACTCATTGAATCATTTTTGAGACATTTGATATCGTGTAAACTACTCTTCATTATCAGCTAATAAATGCTTCTTTATGTAAATTACTCACTTGCGAAAGCACATTTTTCAACACACTGAATACTATTATTACATCACTCCAATTCAATCTTGTAATCCTTATCAAACCAATTTACACAGCGTACATGTTTCATCTGGAGAGATTCTAGCACCGCCTTGAGAGAATTTGTATTGGTTCAAATGCCACGCGCGCACTCTTTAAGCATGTACCTGCCTTGAAAACGAAGAACGGGGTAAAAAATAGTCTTTCATTCGGAACCAAATTGGGCAAGTTCGTCAAATCCTGGTACCCTTCTCAAAACTCTCATCAATAAATACCCTTATCTTTACAACTCATAAACTCGAGAATAGCACTGTTGCGTTCCATTGGTTCTCACATACGTTGCCCTTTCACTTACTTAAATCAGACGACCCGTCAAAAAATAAGTCAAATCAGGCAATCTTGCGTTCCTTAATTATGCTCAGTGTTTAAGTCGTACCATCCACGTGATGGTCGTTGGTACCTTGTATATCATCGTCTTCTTCGGGGTGTGCATGCACAGCACTCGTGGTAGCACACTCATACGACTCCAGCTCCAGCAAGGCGCGATTAAATATTCTAAAAGGACCCTGTTTATTTTCGGTACTGACTTTGTACTTTCTTACACAAACGCCTTAGTCTGCAGATATATCGTTAACTGAGCTCATTCCTGCACCTTTACGGCCCTTTTGGATTCACTTTAAGCAGATGAGGCACAGGTTGACAGACTGTCATTGTAAAGACGACAATCGCCGTAGTCAATCAGCCCTTCGCTACAACCGGCTATTTCTCTGTAATCTACAAAATCTCACCTTGCCAGAATTCATTTTTTCCCCACAGGCGGGCTTGTAGCTTGAAATCAAGGATCCGTAGTCAAAGAAAAAAATTGCACAAGATACAACTAGAGGTATTTTAGAGAGACACGCGAAAGGTGAGGATAGTATGGAGATATCCAAAATCACGTCGCCATCCGAATGGGTGTACTTTGCGAAAGGAAATGCCAACATACTATTCAAGTATACAGGAAACAACGATTACTTGCGCCATAAACTACTTCGGGTTCGTCTCCTCAAAGAGAGCAACCAATACATTCTGACGTGTGAGCTCTACGACTTCATAGAGCTTAGCTGCAAGCACTTGTTTCCAGATCAAATCGTTGACATACAACTCGTTGTGTTGACGTCTGAATTTATCAACCAGCTCGACAATAAGGGCAACAAACTTATGGTTACTGAGCGTTACGGCCTCCTCATCCCTAACATCTTGGACCGCAACTACACCAAATGCCATTTGCTGAAGAATTGCCTGCTTTTCTATGACCAATTGCCCGATGGAACCATCGAGCTGGCCGTGTTCGAAATCAAGCCAAAGTGGTTCTACGACAACAAGTCATCAAACTACTGCCGTACGTGTCTGTTGAACCAGCTTAAAGGCTTCAAGCGTCACTTTTGCCCCTTGGACTTGCTATATGAGGACACTATAGAGTCGGGCCTAGATGACATCTTCCGCCCTATTCCGGCCGAAGTGATTGAGAAAATGGAGCGCAGCAAGCTACCACTCCGGAAGTTGTGCCGTATGTTCTTAGACAACCCTGATAATGTTTTCCAGAAACTCAAGCAGTATCAGCGAATCAATAACAGGAATGATCTCATCAAGAACTTGACATCGATCAATGATGTTCTGCTGAACTTGCTGTTGATTATGACTCTTCGCGACGTGGGGCTTTTTATCAAGTTTGAAAAGTACGACAAAAACAACAACTTACACAACTCCCAGAACTACAAACACAACATCATATACGTGCCTGACTACGGGGAATTCGTAGTGACGTGCAACATTTACGACATGGACCTCAAGTCGAAAATGAAGTACAAGCACTGGTTGGAAGTGGAGGAGAAGCTCCAACATATCAACAACTCATCCAACCCTGACTGGAAGTACTGTGTGCGGTTCAAAGATGATTCTTGCACAGACAATATTGATCCCCTTCTGAAATAATACCCCGGCATGGGGCACGCATATAGCGAGAGACTTTCGCAACTCTTCAATTCTATTTTGCTGTTCGATGTATAGATTGTCCATTGTCCGGTGCAAATCTGGTTGGGTCACTGCCCTGCAGAGTGCTAGTCGGCTGGCCCTTGATACTGGTGCTATACCTTTAACATCAAAAAATATAGACAACTTATTTAGCCATCCCCTTAGCTATACCGTTGAGTATAAGAAATAGACGATATAATTATATGTGTTTAGAGAGGTTTAAGGGGAGTGTCGTTGGTTGAGGACGTATTGTCGAAACTTCCAACAACTAATACTAGATATTCTGCAAATATCTAGTATACGAATTTGTTTCATTTAATTCTCTCAATAACTCTCAGAAACTCTCTTTCAGAAACTCACGGAAACTCTTTTAGAAACTCTCTCATAAATTCTTTTTCAATAATTTTCTCAATAACCCACTCAATAATTCTCTCAATAACTCTCTCAATAATTCCCTCAATTTACTTGTTAACCCCACCACTCACTCCCTCCCTCTTTACTTTTTAACCCCATCACTTACTCCCTCTCTTTTTACTTGTCCCCCCACCACTCACTCCCTGTTTACTCATTCACTCTTCACTCTTCATAAATTGTTTCCCATCTTGGTATTTCTCTAACACTGCATCCTACTAACATCTCCCTACTTATATCATTCATATACCTCTTCGTCAATTCACTATACAACTTTACCCATGCATTACCAAACATCTTCCTGATATCTGTTCTGGACCTTGAGAGAACGCACAAGCTCCGCAGCCTTTTCAGTAGCAATGCCCCTCTCAGTAGCAATAATCTTCACCAACGTAGCTTGCACTTCTCTGGCCATCCTAGAGGCATCACCACAAACATAGATATAGGCACCGTCCTGCAACAACTTGTTGATTCGGCTGGAAGAGTCCAATAATTTGTCCTGCACGTAAACCTTTTTACCTGGAGTTTGTCTGGAGAAGGCCGTGTAGAGTTCGAAGCTCAGGCCCAAAGTCTGCGCGTACTCAGACCACTCCTCCTTGTACAAGAAGTCCTCATCTTCATTTCTGCATCCGTAGAACAATAAAGACTGGCCAATCTTCTGGTCGTTCTTCAGCGCCTGGGTGGCTCTTTCCCTAACAAACCCACGGAACGGAGCAACACCTGTTCCAGGACCAATCATGATGACGGGCACTTGCAGGCTTGAGGGTAACTTAAAGGTGGATCTTCTGACATGCACAGGCAACTTGAAGTTGGAGAACTTGCCATGTGGGCCAGCCAAGTCGTAGTGCACAATTGGCTCCTCGCTGGTCTTGTTCTGCGCAATCTCGATGTTCTTCAACAAGTTTGTCACCACACCGGTAACTTGGTGCCCGTCCTTCGCTAACTCTGCCTCCACGACAGCCGTGACATGGATATTGGTCTTCTCCGAGAGCGAACTCAGAGAGATGGAGTAGTAACGTGGCTGTAAGTGGGCAATAAACTCGATAACGAACTCAAACGGCACACCGGTCCACGGCAAGCCGTTGGAAAGGTACAACAAAGCATCTGCAACATTGAGCTTTTCACTGGTGATCTTTTCGGCAAAGAGTACCTTGTCATTACCAATCTTGAGTGCCATTTCCTTGGCATCTGTGCTGGGGGCAAACTGGGCAACAGCCAAAAGAAACTGTCTCGAGATCGGTCCCGAAATTTCCAACTTGTGCTTGATGACCGCGCCGTACGTGATGGGAGTGTAGAATGGAACGTGCACAGTGGAGTCAAGAGGCGTCAAGGAGAACGCCTGCTCCAACTTGTCTTCGGTCAAGCCAAAAGCTTTGTTGAAGCGTTCGATGTTCTCGATGGAGTTCGATGGCCAGATGGCCAAGTGGTCACCGGTGGAGTAGCGCAAGTTGGAGCCAGAAATATCAAAGTCGATGTGAACACACGATCTGTCCTTGCTGTGGAACAACTCCTTGGACTGCACAATGGGCGCAATGTATGGGTGTGTGTGGTTGAATGGACCCTTAGTCAAGTCCTCGGCGGTATCCACCACGTACTTTTTGGAAGGCTCACCGTGGGAAATGCTTTCTCCGGACAATTCGTCCACTTCCTCGATCTTGAAAGATGGCTCGTACACCATCTCGTGCTCCTCAAAGTTCAAGTCGTTCTTCAAAGTCTCAAACACGTTGTCCTTCCAGGCCAAAAAGTCCTCGTCCAAAGTGCCCTTTCCGTCATCACCCAAGCCCTTTTCGGCAAAACGCTCTGCGCCCAAGGCCTCCAACTTCTCGTCCACCTGGTCGGCCACTGCGTTGTAGAACTCGTATGTGGAGTTACCCAATCCAAACACCGTGTAACGCAATGTTGACAAGGTGTCGGCCTCATTCTGCAAGAAATTGACAAAGTCAATCGCATTATCGGTAGGTTCACCTTCACCGTATGTGGCAAGGAGGAAGAAACACAAAATTTCATCGCTAATGCTGTCAAGGTTGTCAAAGTCATAGTCCGCAAGATCAATAGTGATGGGCTTCAATCCGAATCTGGAGCTCAACTCCTTGGACAACTTGTTGGCGTAGTCTTCTGCAGTTCCGGTCTGCGAGCCAAAGAAAACAATTGCATTCTTGTTGTTCTTCTTCACGGTCTCCAACAAGTCACGGCTGCCCGACGACGACTCCGTGAGGAACCCGCCCTCAGCCTTATCTGCCGGCATGATGTAGCCCTTTGCAAAGTAGGCCACGACCGCGACGGCCAATGTGAGTAAGACGGAAAAATCTAAGGTGTCTAAAGCCATATTGTTGGGGTTAAAATGTGGTGGAAAGTTTAGCTTTTATGTTCTCGTAAAAGCGCGCGTGATTTCGGTGGCGCTTTTTCGACTCGCAAAAGGCTGTAAATAATGTTCGGAACGGAATACGAGGTAGAAGGCGGGGTGATCAAGAGATAAGCGATACTATGTAGATGACTGCAGATACCCTCCCTGCGTGTGAACAATCTCGATCACTTTGTAGCCACACCCCAGAGAGCGAATCATTGACAGCATGAGTGGTCTCAATTTCCTGAATTGGTCGACATGTGAAGAACAATTTCTGTGGGGAGTGCACATGATATTAAGAGGAGTTTTTCTGGAGAACACATCACGAGCAACTTCACGAGCGAAGTGAGTGAGTGAGTGAACTTACTTCATGAAAGAGATTTCTTGGAGGACTTTTCATAACCCGACGAACTTCACGAGCGAAGCGAGTGAAGTGAGTGAGTGGGTGAGTGAGTGAGTGAAGGGGAAATGTACATAAACTACTACCTTTGGGTATAGAGAGAAAGTAGAGGTTATAGAGAGAAAGTAGAGGGTATAGAGCAAAGTAAATAGTGTAAACTATAGTATAGTGTAAAATACAGTTAATAGTATGGCAAACTAGGTGTAAACTAGAGTGGAGTTACTACAGCACACCATACTACTTCTCCATATACTAAGTATCTTTTTTCATCACACTAAATCTTTTTTCAGTACACCAACCTCACCCATTGCTAAAAGAAAAATACAACGGAATTAGTGCAGTCTACCAATACCACCAATTACATCAGCTTCGGTGGGGATTGGGCTATCCGCCATACTTCCCAAGACGTGACCCAAAGTTTGAGAGATTAAAAATCAACCTTCGAAAATATTATGTCTTTCGACTTCTGTGATATCCCTCACCTGTCTAATGTGCTTTTTTAAATCTTTAAATCTTGTGTTTCGATCTACCCTCTTTACTTTTTCTCAATCCGACATACTTTATAGTCTCCTATTATTCACACCTCCCTCATAACCAATAAGTCCTTCTCGTACCTGTATCTCCTTCTCATAACCTATATTTCCAACTTATAACCTATATCTCCAACTCCTAACCTCCTTCACTTAACGTATAATTCCTTCTCACAATCTATAATTCCTCCTCACAATTTATAATCCCTTCTCACAATATATAATCCCTTCTCACAATTCCAATCTCTCCTCAATACTTGCACTGATTCTCTACGCAATACTGTTCTCATATTCTGGTAAGATATTATGTTTGTACTGCATATAAGCACATTGATTACACCGAAGGCCCTGCTATAAGAGCTTCAAACGGGACAACCTCAGTTATCCAATTGATTTATAGCCACTCAGTGGACGATTCACACATTACCTGTGAGCTCCCCTCCATGTCCCATCGGATCCAGATATTTACAACTCTTTCCCATATAAAGTAAAATTCTCTTTACAAATCATGAACCCTTTTTCCTACAATTTCGAAATCTCTCTTTGAAAGTTTCCCACCCTCAGTACTCACTTGATGCCCAACATACGTCCCTAACTAAGAAGCAAGTACCGTCATGCAAAATTCATTATCAGTGTATCTATCGTAAATACTCTTGTAGCTTTTCTCGTTTCCTCTCGTATAAAGCTGTTTTTGTTTCCCATACATAGCTATCATCTCCCCACACATAGCTATCATCTCCCCATACATAGCTATCTTGTTTCCTCTACCCTGTCCGCTGAGCTCTTTCATCTCTTGTTCAAATCTCTCCCTCTCTCACCCTTCCTCTTCTCTTACCTCCTCCCCCTCTACCACCTCTTCACTCTTTCGCAGCTTCAGCTCACTCACAAACGACTCTATATCAGGCCGCTCTGAAACCTCAAAGTCATACGCCTTCTCCAACACAACCACTAACTGGTCTATGATATGCTCAATGAACTCCTCGCCATATAGCGCACGCGCAAACTTCAACACTGCTACAGGGTTGAACTCCACTATAGCGCGACGACCTATCCTGTAGTACACCATCAGCGCAGACTGCTCCCGAGAGTTTGAATCGTTCATATTTTCCTTCACCAAATAGTCCTTCTTGATGAGCGCAGCAAGCAACTCACCAGATGTCATCTTGATCTGGTCTATCCTTTCTGTCTCACTCGCAGTGATGCCGAACTTGGTTAAGTTCTGGAAAAGCTCGTGCTCTGTGACATTGTTCTCATTCAAGATCACCACACAGAGCACAACCGCGGTTACACCATTCATTCGGAGGTCATTGTGCGAAATGTGGAGCTTGTTAGCACTTCCTCGGGACAAAGCATCGCTTTCGGCCATAATCTCACCGAGGATCTTTTTGGACTCGTCCTGAAGGCAGCTCACCAAAACCAACGGCTGTTTGGACACCTTCGACTTTAGACGTGGTGTTTCAACCAAGGTCAAACCATAAACCAGCTCCAACTCTGCTTTGACATGCGACACAATCTTCTCGAAGGAGAACTTGCGGGAACTGGCCGATGAGCCTGCAGCCTGCACAATGTGCTCCCGCCTTATTAGTGATCCTTTCAACTCTTTTGCCATGACAAGCCTGACGACCTGATTGACCACGATCTGTAAATCTGCGTCTGCTGCTGCTTCTTCTGCTGCCTCCACATCATCTGTTTCACTAGTTTGCTCGGGAGTTCCGTTGTCACTCCACTGTTCAAATTCTGCTCGCGATCGACGAGGCATAGGGTTTTTTCGAAGGTGATTGAGATATTGATATTAGAGATGTATTAGAAGAGGAATATTAGAAAGGAATATTAGAAGAGGAATATTAGAAGAGGAATATTAGAAGAGGAATATTAGAAAGGTATAGCAAGAGGAATATTAGAAAGGTATAGCAAGAGGAATATTAGAAAGGTATAAGAAGAGGAGTATTAGAAAGGTATAAGAAGAGGAGTATTAGAAAGGCATATAAAAGGCATAGAACTATCGGTAGAAATCATGTCGAGCAAGGTGTACGAATGGGCAGAAATGATGGACTTGAGAAATGAATGTTGGTATATGGGGAGCGGAAGCAGAAGAGCCATATTGAAAGAGTATGTTCAGATTATCTTGGATACTTTTAATATTGAAAGAGAATAGGCCGTCAGTTCACGAGCATATCCTAAATCTATTTGTTGCCAAACTAAATTATATCTAAATTTACGGTTGACGAGCGATAAACACCTATGACTTTACTCATGACTGAAACAGATCTACACCATTCATTGGTTACACTCTACAGTGTATTCTGAGTCACATATCTTGGTTCGTTACACCACTTTTAACTTCACCACTAACTCTAGTATAACACTAACTTTGCCCACACTCTTCATAAGCGCCAAATTGCATTCATACCCAACTAACTAAACTAATCACTTCACATCACCCTCAGCTCACTACCTTAACCACCTCCAGCCCACACAACCCTCACTCAACTACAAATCGTGAATTACATTTTTCGGGTGCAATTGAGTGGGTGCAAAAAATCACAAATGTCTCTTCCAGAGTACAAACACAAATTCACAGATATGAAGAACCCAGAGAGCTCAGGCTACAGTCTCTACCATCCATTCACTGGCGTCGCGGCTTACCAAGAAAACGTCTTCCCTCTGTTTGTGTCGCATGACCTCCTCGATTACTCTTTTGCACAAGTACACTGTCCACCATTGCCCGTCCGTGGGTTGCCACGCACTTTTGACTCCCGCAAGCCCCCAAACATGCTGTTTCGCGAGAAGGTCGACTTGTGGATGCTGCTGGTTCCGCATCATCTCACCGAAGACAACGAGATCCAGAGTGACTGCTTTCCGGGCTGTGTTTCTGCTGGAAACTCCATGTGCACAAGCGAGACTCAAAGTGAAGGCCTGCATGGCGGTGCTGTATTTGACCTTTCAGATACGTCTATGATACTTGAGATGCAAGCACAGAAAATAAGCAAGTACACCTCGAGGATGTACCGAATGGAGCCCGAAGCAGTTGTAGTCGGTATCAAGTTTGAAGATGTTCGGGAAAACTACCCGAGTGAGATTCTCAAGGGCTTGACCAAGACTATTCATCCTTCGCGATTGTTTCACCGTGAGAAAGTCAATGGTAAATAAGAAGAATAGCTAGAAGAATAGCTAGTGTGTCATAAGGAGCAATTATAGTTTTAAACCTTTGAATGTATTCGGCCTGAGAGAATGACGTGGGTTTGATTTTGAAATATCAACCTAGGTTTACACAATTTGGGTATAACAGCCCTTCATCTGGATTGTATGTTTCTCTGTTATCTCTACTAGAGTCATCTGGAGATATTTGCAGCCATAGTCTTGATTATGTAAGAATGCGCGAAAACGAGTGACAGTGAATTAGTGAGGATAGCCAAGTTTAAAAAATAACTATAGTATTAACTGAGTAAGTAAGTCTGATTAAGTAATCTAATGGTAAGTCGTGAGTGCTTCTAATATCAAGTGAATAAGTCTAAAGAAGACAAAATAATTAATCTTCTGCTACAGTCAGTATGTTAAAATACGCAACTACGCAAAAAGTTTGAACCAAGACTTAGTTTACTCTCTCCCTGGAGCTGTAGACTTGATAAAGTATCAATTTGCTCACAAACATGAACGGACTTCACAAACAAGTGAGTGAGTGAGAAAGGTACATTATTATAGAGATGACTGAACGAATGAGCGAACAAAGTGAATGAATGTGAACTTTCAAATCTGAAAGTTTAAATACCCAGATTTGAAAGTTTAAATAACCATATCTGAAAGTCTTAACCAAATCTATCATATAATCAAACCTCAATCAATTCTGTCAAATAATCAACTCCAAGCTATTAGGAATAAAGCTACCTTACACGAGCAAAATAATCTATTCAATTGTTATGTCGAACTATGTACAATCATCAAAGTTTCCAATAAACTGCGAAAACCCATTGCTAGTGCCAATAATTAGTTCCAGTAGATTTGGATTCATATGACCTGCAAGATTAAGTAGATTAGAACTTGTGTGTCCTAGTAATTGTACTCGCTTGTTCTAGTAATTGTACTCTGTTTTTCTAATTCGTTTGTTCTTTATTTTAGTTTCCAAGCCCCAGCAAACTGCCATACGTCTTATACCTCGCAGACTCAGTAAATTGTAAACTTTTATTAATATCCCTCCTCTATAATATCATTTACATCGCAACAACATTATAATCCACATCGCTACCAGGAAACCTCTCAAGCCGAGGATAATGTGGCTCGTTCAGTTATCTCCTCAATGGTGTAAGTTCACTCCTCTATATTATTATATCCATCACATCAACATTGTAATCCACATCGCTGTCAGGCAACTTCTCAAGTCGCGGATAATGTGGCACCAAAGCATCGCGCGATTGAACATACACATTGTTGTACATTTTCCAATATGGCGTGCGCACCTTGCGCGCAGGGTGGAAGAGTCCCGCCCAGAGATAGTTGCAAAAAATACCCACACCAACGGTGATCCTAACAGCATCAATACTCTCTAAAATCCTCTCGATAACGTGCGGGGACGTCTCGAAAACATTCGGCATGAGCAAGTTCAAATAGTGCACAAACACGTCGAGTCGCTCGCGGTCCATTCTCGCGAACGAATTCAAACTGATGTGCTTTACAACCGTCGCAGCGGTCTGCCTGTGCACTAGATCGCGGTCCATCAAGGCATCCTCTAACAAAGGCGTGACAGCATACAAATAGTCCTTCGTTACAGCACCGTCAATGTACTCAAAGAGGAAACTGAGCGACTTCAACACACCGTTCTGAACATTCTTTTCGGGGGTCCGGTACTCATTCATGATGGCCGGAAGCACAGTAAATGGCGCGCATGTCTCTGCCACAATACCAACAGCCACGGCCGTACACACCCTCAATTGTCTTTCCTGCACACGGAGGTTGTTGAGCAACATCACAATGATGTCCTGCGGGCCGATTGTCTTTGCAATGGCGCCAAAGGTGTTGTTGGCCACGACCCTAATGCGCTTCTTAGTGGACTTGAGCATCTCGAGAAGCTCAAAACAAATACGCATCCACTCCTTAGCATTGACACTCTCGCCGTTCTTGCGCGCAATCAACCCAATCAACCTGATGCACGCTTCCTGCACCTTCTCCTGTCTGTTTTTCAAGATCGGTGTCAAGGTGGGCAAGATCTGGTTAATGGAAGGGTTGTCCATGGTATAAAGCTTAGACCTGTCCATATTGTCCACGCACGCGTGCAAAGAGCTTATAATGGACCCCAAAACTTCAGGGTAGATCTCACCAAGCGACTCATACAAGATCAAAACAAGCTTCGTCAACAACTCGCTATCGGAGCATTTTCTGATGGCCGGCGCGAGAATAGTGATGAGGTCTGCAGCCTGCTGGCGGGTCTCGGGCGCCTGGTTCTTGAGGCGGTACAACGCGGACGATATCACGGGCTCGATGTGTGGGCGCAAGCGCAAACCAAGAGTATCTGCAACCGCACCGAAAACACGCAAGTACACCCTGTTCGCGTCTGTCTGCTCCTGAAACGCAAATAGAACACCGTCCACAAGTCTCGTCTCTAGCTCCGGACTGGCTCCAATCATGCTGTTGGGGTGCACCAAGATCTTGTTGATGGCTTCCACGGCCATCTTACGAAGCGGCTCGTTATTGTTCTTGGTGAAGATGACGATGCGCTCGATGATCTGCAAGACATCGAACTTGAGGCCAATCAGGGCGGTGGCATCCTCCACAAGTCTGACGACCGCGGGGGCATCGGAGGCTGTTCGCCTGTTCCAGAAGGCCTTGAGGAACGGGTCCAAGAGCGTGGTCTCGTAGGACGTGACTAACTTGTTGTTGATGGGCAACATGATCAAGATTTTCAATATCGTCTTGCGCATGTCTTCGTCAGGAGAGCTGAACTCACGGGCAATGACGCCCACGAGCTCCTTGCTGTAGTAATTGGAGTACTCCTCGTAGTTTTTGTCGTACGTCATGAGAGGAACGATCGACGCGATACACTTCAAGTAGCTTGCGAGAGCACGACCGCGATGTTTCTTGATTCCGTACCACACGGGTTCGAGCACCTGTTCAAACGACTCCATGCCGTGGGGGCTCACCTTGTCGGCCAACTGCGAGAGCGTGAGGCCCGATATTATGCGCACCTGCAAGATCTCGTCATTGAGGCCCGGAACGATGATATGCACTAATTGCGTCAAGTGTGGAAGCACTGTGCTCCCGCCGGTGAGAACACACAACTGCTGTACAATTTTAATACCTGTGTGTCTGGCCATCCAGTTTTTCTTGGACCTGATCACCGCACGAAGAAATGGCATGAACTGCTGGAGCCCAAGCGTGTGGGCAACAATGGCAAATACACGCGAGGTGATGTTTCGCACGTACTCTTCGGCGTGGTCGATGTCGGGGCGTAAGGCCGCGATGATGTTGGCCATGCCCACAAGCGTTGCGATGCTAGCGACAATCTCCCTGCTCTCCATGCGTAATGTGAAGTCCTCGTAAATGAGCAACGGCGACACCACAGCGAGTATCTTATAGGTGTAGGGCTTGATACGCTCACCTCCCAAGGGGAAGAGCACCCTACCTATTACCTTGATGAGGATGTGCTGCTCGTGGTCCTCCAAGCCGGGTTCCATGAGGATGGGGAGAATCTGTGCAAAGAGTGTTTCCGCGCCGATTTTACACGCGTTGTCGGTTATCTGGCGGAGCGAGCGCTTTCGCACTACTTGTGTGCCGTTCTTGATCTTGAGGATGAGCCTCAATGATTGGAGCTCGTTTTTCTGTGCAGTGGGGAGCAGGTCCTCGTTCTTGACATGTACCAACGTGCCGAAGAACTTCATGTCCTCGGGCTTGAAGAATTGGAGGCCGTCAACCCCGGGGATGTCGGACGGTCCGATCTGCTGTTCCAATGCCTGACGATGATCATTTGCTTCCGGGGGGACGTAAAGCCCTGAAGCTGGGGTGATATCTGGCACGCCATTTTGTACGAACCCCACCGGGGGGTTCACTTTGACGTAGCCTGGGGGCAATATTTTGTCCAAGATTTCATCTGTCAAGGGTAAGCCTTTGATGATTGGGACTGGATTTGGAATCAATGCGGTTGTGGTTTTGTATTTGATTTCGGTCCTTCCAATGTTTTCCACGTTTCCCTCTCCTTCTACCTCACTCGTTCTCTCATTGGTTCCCTCATTATTCCCTTCATTCCTCCCTTCAATTCTCCCACTCTTTCCATCCTTCTCCTTCTTCCTCCTCTCATACTCCTCAGGAGTCACATCCCATCTGCGCTTGCGCTTGCGTGGAGCATTCTCAATCTTCTCTATTACCTTACTCACCCTCACCTCCTCTCTCGCGAGGTTTCTTTCCAGCATCACATCCTTATATGAGGTTTTTGCCGCCGTGAAATCGATGATCCTGTTATACCGTTGCCTATTGTAGTCACTCTTGGCAACATTCTTTAAAAGATCATCAGGAGTGGCACTTTCCTCGTGCTCCATCTCCTCGCGAAGCTCCTCCGCAAGCGATGACGGCATGGAGTAGCTCGGAATGGCCCTGTGTGTGGAAGACATGATGAGATGAATTTATTTCATTTATTTTAATGGCGAGTCAGAACTCCACTGTTTTATTGAGCCGCTTGCTCTCCTTGAAGGAAAATGTTCCGTTGATGCTCGTGCTCGACTCGCTCGTACAGTCGTCATACTACCTCGTCCGCGAGTTCTCCCACAAATCCACGAGCCCCATCATCTATTTGTCGTATGAGACCCTCAGCAGCCCGGACTATGCAGACTCCTTCATAGACTGCGCGTTATTGAAACCCACACAGGTGGTTCAGGCCGCGAAGAAGGCACTCCAGCTGCACACGGGCCGTGTGCTCATCATTGTGGACTCCTTCAATTACATACCTAGCGAGGACTTGGCCCAGTTTGCATTTTCAATGATCCAACCAGGGGTTTCCATTCTCGGTACATATCACACCAATGTTCCCGAGAAAAGAGAGGCAGAAACCTACCCCTCGGCATTGAGTGTGCTATCGTTCATTGCGGGGAGCATTTTTGAGGTCGAGCCGCACACCGACGTTGAGGAGAGTGCCGTGTCCACCTTGGATCTCCCTGCGGGCTTGAACAGGGACCGTTTCAGGCTCACTTTGACCAACAGAAGGAAGTCAGGGCGCTCGCTTATCTACAAGTACAATGTTGACACCAGTTCACATGTGTATGAGGCTGTCAAGATAGAGAGTGCTGCGGCTGCGGAGGACGAGAGTTTGTTGCGCGACCTCACCACGTTCAATTTGACCACGAATGTGAAGCAAAAACTTGCGCGCGAGCAGGTTGAGCTTCCGTATATGGAGGCGCAAGAGGCTTTGGGGGCCTCGGGGGGTGCGATAGTGTATGAGTTTGAGAAGGATGATGATTATGATGAGGAGGACCCGTATGAAGATCCTTTTTAGCACGAGCTTACGAATCTCACGAGCGAAGCGAGTGAAGTGAGTGAGTGAGTGACATCGACGAACTGATGAAGTCAGAACTTCACGAGTGAGGACACGAGCTGACGAGGTCAGAACTTCACGAGTGAGGACACGAGCTTACGAGGTCAGAACTTCACGAGTGAGGACACGAGCTTACGAGGTCAGAACTTCATGAGTGAGGACACGAGCTTACAAGGTCAGAACTTCACTCGCTTCGCTCGTAAATAGAGATATCTGAAGGAACGAACGAACTTACGAGTGAATTGACCGTTTGTGCTGACTAGTTGATAGTGTCAGTGAATATCATTGCAGCTGTTTGTTTGCGCGTGTCTAACTTTGGGCGAGTTCTAGTGTCTTTGTCAGCTTGTCACTGAAGCTGTTTGTTTGCGCGAGTGCTTAAATTTGGGATGGGTTCATGGTGGGTGGGACCCACGAGTCGTATGTGACTTAATTATGAGTTGAAGAGATTAGTGGTTGAGAAATGGTAAATAAAATAGAGATGACTAGTGGTGGAGAGATGGTTGATAGTTAAAGAGATGATTAAAATTAAGAATTACATTCCCCACTCTCCACGTTGTTCTTTCCATATTCATGAACCATATACCTGACGAAGTGGGTTTTAGTTTCTACTCATTGTTGCGGATCTCATTATCGGCCTAAGCCGCACCACGTACCATTTAGTGTCATGGATTGACTTCTTTAAATCGGAAAAAGCTTTGACTTAGTTTCAAAGACTTGAAGTTTTATGGGGATACGACGTCGTCGTAAGTGGAGGCGTTTATAGAATAGATTTTACGTGGTTGTATTGTGCTACAGCCCGAACGAACGAGCGACTCATTTCATGAGCGAAGCGAATGAAATGAGTGAGTGAGTTGGTGAGGGAGGGACTATAAGAGTGAGTGAGTGGTGAGGGAGGAACTATAAGAGTGAGTCAGTGGGTGTGTGAGTGTGTGAGTGTGTGAGTAGGGACTAAGACTGAGGACTGATCGAGTGACTGACTGGCTAAGGGACTGGGGGACTACTGAGCAAGTAATAAGTGGACAAGTATTATATACATCGATAACTAAAGTACACATACATTCAGTACTACACCTGCTCTTCTCAATCAATTGCATGTAGCCCAAGAGAAGGCCAAAGTTGCATACATATTCTACGTTGATGCAATGCAATGTTACTTGAGTATATAAAAACCGTTCAGTTTTAGAAATGACCACTTGCTGCTAGAAGAACCCATTCAGTTGCTAGAAGAGCCCATTCGGTTGCTAGAAGAGCCCATTCGGTTGCTAGAAGAACCCATTCAGTCGTGAAGGGACAACTGCATATCAAGTATGGTCCAACCATATGTCGAGTAAGGCCCTACTACATATCAAGCATGGTCCAACCACATAGCGAGTATTATCCAACCGCATAACGAGTATAATTCAACCGCGTAGTAAAGGAACTCAAGCAGTATTTGAGAATAGGCGGACGCGAATGTCTGTAGTAGAAAAACGAACTGAACGAGTCAAGCAAGTGAAATAATGAATGATTGAACAAGTATTCGAGTGAGTACTGAATGTAAGATAACCCCTAATAGGCATTTTTGTAGAGAACCATTCCAAAGAAATTCACTTTGTGTCGCTTCGGGTGCGGTTTACGAAGAAACCTTAGCGAGTTACTATTGCTCAGGTGTTTGCTAAATCACTCACACAGTTGGCATTACTCATCACTCGGCCACTAGTATCTTTCTCATGCACTCAATCGATCACACATTTACTTGAAGTCCACTCACTTTCGATTCCACTCACTCTTGAGTTATTCATTCTATTAGAGTCCACTTTATAAGCCCACTTTATGAGCCTACTTGAAGCCCACCCTATCATTAGTCCCCTCACTCTTTATAGTTCACTCACGTCCTTATAGCCGACACACACACACACAACCCCCCACCTACTCACTTCATTCGCTTCGCTCAGTGAGATCCTCTCATTCACTCTCTCACAGCCACCCACCCACTCACTTCATTCGCTTCGCTCACTCAGTGAGATCGCCAGTTCACCTCCTTCCCCTCACAAACTGTAACCCCCTACGCACCTTCTCCTTAATCTTGGTCAACTTACTCTCCTGAACGAGCTTCTCCAATTCCTCCTCAGTAATAACCTTCTTGGTCAACAAGTTGTAAAACGAACCAAAAGCCAACGAAAACACCGTGCACGTCAAGATAATCACATTGTACGGCATGGAAAAGTCAGGCGTAGGGAGCGTGAGCAACAAGCTCGTAGTACGCATCTCATAAGGTCTTGGCCCGTCGAGTACCGTAATAACCGCAGGCTCCACAGCAAAACCATGGTTGGCATCCGGTGGATACTCGTGATACAACAACAACGACTTGTCAAACTGCGTGGTCATCACCACCGTCAGCAACGGCGGGATCTCCACAGTAAACTCCAAATGCGAGGGCCTCTTGCGGTCGATGGCAGGCTGGAAGAAACGCTCCTTAATGCAGTCCTCAGCACCTTCAAACACACCGGTTGCATTGTGCATACTCACCTTGAGCGTGTGCAAGTATAACCTCATGAACCACGGCAAGCTCTCAAAGTACGACACCGTCACGGGGTCGGAGGCCGAGGGGTTTGTTAGCGACGTGCGGAAGCCTCCCTTGTCTTGTGAGTACCCTGTGAGCGAACGCGACACCTTCAACGGCGGGTTCACAATAGGCAACACCACGCTACTGTTCTTGGTGACAAAGCGGATGTTGGTGGGCTCGACTTCGCGGATGTACTCACTGATTCTGCTCTTCACCCCATCCGACACAGACCAGTACACCACCGAGTCATCTTGCTCCTTGGCAAACGTGACCTCCCACAGGGGATCGATGTTGATGGTGATCTGCGACGAAGTCAAGTCATCCGCAAACGCGGGACCATTAATCTGCCGTCCGTAGATGGTTTCCAAGCCCCAGTCCAAGTCCACGGGATCGTCTGCGGGGTAGCACTGCCAGATGTCAAACTTTCTGGACTCATCGCACCGCAAGAGTGGGCCCGGGGTCGGCTTAGGGATACCACCCTCCGAGCGCTTGCGCTTTGACCTGATCACGTCCACAATATGGTTGATCGATTGTTCGAGACGCAAAATACACGCCCCCTCTTCACATACCGTGGTGACGTCAATGGACATACCGTGCCAAAGTGAGTCGAAAATCTTGTGCCCGTCCAAAAGCGACCCGACACCAGCCTTTCCCCTCGTTGGCAACATTTTCAAGAACGGCGTGAGGTTCTCTGTACAGATGGGCTCACTGGGCAACGCTGCACGCATGCGGAACAACTTGTTTCTAGGGTCCAGCACGTACGAGCGGTGGGTGTCGATGTTGGGACTGACGGTGTTGGAGTCATCAATGGCGTTCAAAGACGCGCAAAAGAAGCCACTCAACGTGTTGGTCAATTTGCGCCACTGTCGGCGAGCCGATTCCAAGTCCGGGGCCTCGATTACCACCGACATTTCCACGCCTGTTCCACCCGATGTGAGTCCGTCGTGTGGCAACAGTCCCCACGACTCAGAGTCCCACCATCCCTGGGTGAATCTGAGGTGGAGCTCTCTGGTGTTGGTGCCCTCGATCACCAGTCCAAGCAGCTGTGGGAAGTACGAGTAGTGCGTGAGGGTTCGTCTTGAGGTGTCGTTCTTGTACTCCAAAGGGAAGGCTTGTGACTCCATTTCAAACTGGAACGATCCAAGAAGTGTGTTCTTTGGGAGTGGCGTCAAGCCTAGCGACTCGTTGTAGAGCCGGTGTGCCCAGCAGCACCCTAGGAGCAACGTCCATAGTATCAACATTATGGATTAAAAGAATCGAGTCTGAAAATATAAACACAAATTAACAGCGTTTATAGGAAGGGTCACTAACCATCACAACTGGTGCTAACCAACCATATCTGAGTATAACTACTATATTGTATAGTACCGTGTTTCATATAAGAGTGTAAAATAGGACACACAATCTATCATAGGTACAATAACTACAACATATACCCAACCATAACAAGGCTGACCATAAAAAGGCTATACCAACTATAGCTATATAACCATAACAAAGACATATCAACCATATCAAAGACATATCAACCATAACAGAGCTATACAAACTATAACAAATTCATACCAACTAATTTACGGTCTCAACCACCAACATATCTAAAACCGTAACAACCCACTAATCACAACCATAATAATAAACAACCATAACATCAACTATATCTACAACCCTAATAACCAACCACAACACGACACTACCAACCAACTATAATCACGACATAAATCACTATCAAACTCAACGCACATCACATATTCCATTATAACTCACGCACAATCACATTATCACCGCACACTTTATCAACCACACAATCACTTTATCACCACACAATCACTTTATCACCACACAATCCTTTATCAACCGCCTACCCTGACCACTCCATGACAGAAGCTTCCACTATAGAACAGCACAAGGAAAATATCCAACCGTTGGCAGGAGGCCGTCCCGCATCCAAACTCATTGCAGGCTTCAAGAAAAAACGCGATGGAACACTCACACGAGAGCGCGACGAGTTCGAGCTCAGGCTTCGAAACGTCGAAGAGCTCGACGACCCCCTACAGTGCTACTTGGACTACATAGCCTGGGTTCATACACACTACCCCCAAGGGTCAAATAGCGAAAGCGGGCTCATCCTGCTCCTCGAGCGGTGCACTTCCCAATTCCGCGACTACGACCACTACAAAAACGACGCACGCTATCTCAAGGTGTGGTTGGAATACGCCAACTTCTCAGATGCGCCAAAAGACGTGTTTGTGTACCTCGCCAAAAAGGCCATCGGAAACCAGCTCGCTCTCTACTACGAAGAGTTTGCAAACTACCTCGAGGCAGTATCGAATATTCAGGATGCAGTGCTGATATACGAGCTCGGCATCGAGCGCAAAGCGCGTCCGTTGGTGCGGTTGCAACGCTCGTATGCCAACTTCAAACAACGCACCAACACACGGCCGGTGTCAGACCCCGTACGCAGAAACGCCTTGGGCGTGAAGCATGGAGACCAAGTGGTGCGCGAGCCGCCATCGTCCGAGCCCGTGCCGAAAAAGCAAAGGTTGTCTGTTTTCAAGGACGTAGAAAAGCCACCGGGCGTGTTGGAATCGATCTTCGCCAAATCTGCGGAGCCCGCTGAGCTTGGTTCTGTCAAGTTCCGCATCAAGGAAAACGTCTTCTCCCCAAAACCATGGACTGGCGAGGTTCTCAGTCAAAAGGACCGCGACCGTCCCTCTTCGCTGGCTTCGGCAAAGTTCGCCGTCTATCGCGACGAACCTGACACCCAAGTGTTGCCCCAGAGAGAAACCACCGTGGACCCGCGCACAGAAAAGATCGTGACTCATGTGCGCAATCCTGGCAAGCGCGAAGAACGTATACACATTAACGCCGACTTGTTGTACCCCGCAAGTGGCGAAGAGTTCTGTCCTATGGAATTACTCATCATGGCAAGAAACGCCGAGGTTCCCACACAACGTGATATGAGCCCTCAAAAAACCCCAGATACCCTTGATGCGCAACCATCGCCCTCTGAGCGCTCGCCGTGCCGCTCACCCACAGTCACCATGTTTTCCCGAATGGCCAATAGAGAGGTGATCAACATGTTCAACGATGCGGCCGCAGAGCTCAACTCGGACGATGAGCAAGAAGTCCAGCTCAATGACAACACCACAAATTATGACGGCTTTGTGACGGAGACCATACATGAACATCTCTCGGTGCCTGCCCCCGTAACACCGCCCACAGAAGTCGAAGAAAACAGCTCGCCCTTTTTGGACGAACCATCATACTCAGAGCCTCAACTCGTCAACCCCCTGTGTGCCAAGACACGGGCGGGACTCTTACGCAATCTTGCAAGGCCGCTCTCGATATACCCGGGCTATCACGACATGCGTGATCGGAAGGCAGCAAAGGCAGCGAGCTTTCGCGAAATCACCCATACCACCACCAAAAACATAGCCAAGGGCTCGCAGGCCGCACTTATAGACTTTTGCGGGGATGATATGTACTGCTTACGCCACGAGCTTGGAACAGGCGGCTATGGTGTTGTATACCTTGTTGAGACCGGAGCCACAGGCCAACTTGTCGCGCTCAAAATCGAGCAGCCTGCCTCGGAGTGGGAGTTCTACATCTTGACACAAGTGCACCGCAGGCTCTTTGGCTGCGACACCTCGCGTTTTTTCGTGCAACCGAGCGCTTTGTATGCCTTCCAAGATGAAAGCTATCTTTTCATGGAATTCTGTGCCCAGGGAACGGTGTTGGACGTGGTAAATCATTATAGAAACGCCCACCACAAAAACATGGACGAACTGCTCGCTGTATTACTAACAATCGAGTTGCTCAAGTCCATAGAGGCGCTCCACAACATAGGCATTTTGCACGGAGACTTGAAGACCGACAACTGTATGATAAGGTTTGAGCCTGCAGATATTCCTGACACCTATGATGCCAAGGACCCCAGGTGGTGCAAAAAGTCTGTCAAGCTCATAGACTTTGGCCGAGCTGTGGACATCACACTTTTTGACCAGAATGTTGAGTTTGTGAGCGACTGGGAAACCTCTCAGCAAGATTGTCCACAAATGCGTCAAAACAAGCCATGGAGTTACGAGGCTGACTACTACGGGGTTGCTTGTATCATATACACCATGCTTTTTGGCTCGTACATCAAGATTAAAGAGATGGGTTCGCAAACACTCATCGACACCCCCATGAAGAGGTACTGGCAAGTTGACATGTGGGAGAGCTTGTTTCACACCTTGTTGAACCCTTACGATGCTTCCCTTGTGGGACCCAAGCGCCCCATTGTGGGAGAATTGCGCACCCATCGCTTGCAATACGAGCGTTGGCTCGCGGGCAATAGCAAGAGTAGAAATTTGCGCAACATCGTTTTGGATTTGGAGCGTGAGTTGAACATAGTCAACAAGAGAAGGGGGGGCGTGTAGGCACTGGAGCTAGCAGTTGCTTGAGACGGTAGGTACGAAAATGATATTACGGGTATGAGGATTTGTAGGAGCGATGATGGTTGTAAGATTCAATGATCAGGTATATAAGAGCGATCAGGATGTAAGTGCTTATGATCAGGAATTCATAATTGCTTACGATCAGGATCACGAGCGAAGCGAGTGAAGTGAGTGAGTGAGTGAGTGAGTGAACAAAACCTATATGTGTTCCTTTAAATAGTTCACTCACTTAGTTATATGTTAATTATGTAAGTTCACCCACTCACTCACTTCTATTTTATGTTCACTCACTAACTATGTACACACTCACTAATTTAGTGTGCTCACTATTTTATGCTCACTAACTTTACGATCAGGAACTTGTATGTACTCTGCTTGAATGTGCTCTGCTTGTAAAAATTAATCAGAAAACATATCGAAATTCCTATTGCCTTCACATCTCTTTCGCAGTGCCACTTTCTTCATTATGTGATTGCATTGCCTTCCATCATACTCATCGACGAATAAGTACCTGCCTTAAACCAATTGAATGCTATAAACTTACAAACTCAAATTCAGTACTTGTTTACGAATGACTAGTAGCTGCCTTAATACCTTGTGAGTTCTTTCTTTTCTAGGGTGGCCGCTGGCGATGATTCTTTCTTTATATAGTACTGTGATAAAAACAAAAATTGCCTTATGGTGGTACGGCACTAAATTGCGGTGCCTCACGTTTGAATGGCACTAAATTTCAGTATGGCCTCATGGTTAAACGGCGCTAAGATTCGTTGCCTCACGGTGACATGGCATTAATACTCGGTATTGCCTCGTGGTGCGATGGCTCAACTGAAATTCGAACTAATTAATTACGTAATTTATCACGTGCCTTGTACTGGCTCCCTAGCTGAGAATCAACATTACAACGAACACGACTGTAAATCTGTCTTTCCACCAACATGGTGTAATTCTAAAGTTAGTTGATGATTCATCAAGCATTCTACATCAGGATCGTCCTAAGAATGACAGTGGCCATTCTGGAATAGTTCAATTTACAATGTTGTTTACCTCGATATTAAAAAATAATGTTCTCAGTGACGACATTATACAGTAGTCGTCTCAGAGCCTGAAAATACGAAGAAACCTCTGCAAACGTGAATGTCATCTCTTGATCTTTTTGCAATCAAATTTGTATATCTCACGTGATTAGCTAGTTTGGTTCCTCGACCTCAAAAGCCTTGATTACGTTTGGTTGGCCAATTCTCACCATGAAATGTTGGAGTGTACAAGGTGGGAGTCCTAGGCCATTAGCTTGAAAATGAGACAAACCTTCATTTCTATTTGACTGCAAAATCAGAGCTTCAATACGCAAATTCTCACAAGAACAGATAGTACGTAGTTTTAGTTAGCTATGAAACAGTGTTGTATTAGGAGCCGCAATTATGGCAACGGGGTAAGCAAGTATGGTAGTAAAACAAAATAGTGGAGACTTTGCATCCATTGTTTTTGTTTGGTATCCATTTAGCAGAGGGGTTTGCAACCACTTTGGATCGACCCTATGAGACCATTATTCACAGATAAAGGATCATAATACAAGGATTAGGCATGCATGAGGTAGCGTTAATTGAGCTTGTCGGACATACCCAGAAGTGTATAAATATGTGGATATATCTCTACGAAAACCAACACCAATACCCTACTCTTGAATAGTGAAGTACAAAAGACACTTCTCTCTGAATTTTAAACGTCACTATCCAAACCACCAAAAGATCTCCACAAGAAAATTTACAAAATGGCCTGCATTGAAATCAAGAGCACTGCTGAATTCAAGGAACTCATCGCTTCCGACAAATTGACCGTCGTTGACTTTTACACGGTTTGGTGCCCACCTTGTAAGGCAATTGCGCCAGTCTACCTTAGTTGGTCTGAGAAATGTCCTGAGGTCCAGTTTGCTAAGTCCGATGCCGAAGCTAATCACGACCTTACCGTTGAAGCCGGAGTCACTGGCTACCCAACATTCAAGTTTTACCAAAATGGAGAGCTTTTGGAAACCGTTTTGGGAGCAGAACAGGATGAGATTCGTGAGATCATTCTTAAGTACGCTTCAGTCGACATCAGATCCTGAATGAAGTATTTTTTGCAATTATCGATTACGTCATTGTGGCTCTGAATACCAAATAAATAAAGAAACGAACCCATGTAGTTGCAAACGGATCACTTACCCACTCACTTACCCACTTACCCGCTCACTTGCTCACTTCACGAGCGAAGCGAGTGAAGTTCGGTCAGATGAGCTTTATTGTAACATTGCTACATATATTATGCTATGACTAGATTATCTATATGACTTGGTTGAAACTTCTGGTTTTATCCTTTTTCTGATGCAATACCACTTTTCAAGATATCACCCTGACCCGTCAAGATGACCCGGTCACAACCCCTCCAAACGTCTATTGATTATCTCGTCAACATCATCATCATCCTCTTCCCTGCTCACCAACTTCGACATCCACTTCTTTTTCTTAATTTTCACGCGCTTTCCTGATGGCAAAATTTCGTAGTCTGCGTCACTCGTACGCTTGAAGTCTCCCAGCACAGCGACACCGTCGCCACTAGGAGCGAGCTCGTTTTGGTGCGGGTTCGTGCCTGCACGCTTCCTCTGATAGGTTCCTTCTTCAACAACAGCAGCAATGGTTTCCGAATCGGACCCTCCCATCAACAGTTGCATCTTTGTGAGGACGGTGGACTTATCGCGAGGGAAGTTCCACCCTTGCTGCAACTCGTTGTACGAACGCTCCTCGAAGAGACGGCGCATCTTGATGTCCTTCTCGAGAACACGGAACAAGTCGTCGTCACTTGGCCAGAACATGAACTTAAACACCTTGAGTAATATATCGAACAATAATGGCACTGTTATGAGAGCCAAGAGCGCAGCCCACCAGCTTTGGTCTTGACCAAAGGTCTCTAATCCATAGGCCACAAAGAAAATCTCGGAATCTCCCAGCCCCAGTCTGTAGAGCATCATGATCAACACGTTCCACACAGCATAGCCACCTACCAGGATGATAAAGGACGCAAACGCAAGCCACTGCCTATTCTGCATCTCGATGAGTTCGCACTTTGTGTTGATCACAATCGTGAGTGTCGCAAACACCAACGTACCCAAAGGAAACGTAGTGTTGTCTTTGAGCGCAGTGAAGCCCCAAGCATAGTATGCAATGAATGACACGGCCACGCTCTGGAACGTGGCCAACAACATCCACCCCACAAACACACGGAGGTTGAACGCACGATAGCACCGCCCGCGGTTGTAAAGCTCTGGCGCAGCAAGGAGCGTTGCAGGCTTCAAGTCTTTGTCAAACATACCTACACAAATCACGGGAAGCGAAGTGAAGAGCGTGTTGAACATCGACAAAGACCAACTTTCATACATTGACGACCCCAGGAACATCGTGTTTCGCTGGTATATAGCCTGTGTGAGATAAAAGAGCAATTCTTTGTAGAAGGTGCAGAGCACAAACTTGGAGGTGCGGATGTAGTTGTAGCGCCCGTGCACCAAAAGCAATTTGAGGAGGAAGCGGAACTGGGCAATGGCGTAGTCAGCACTACGTGCTGCCTGTAGGCCCTCTTTTCCTGTGATCCCCACTCCGATGTCAGCACTTTGGATCATCGCAATGTCATTCGCGCCATCTCCGATTGCCAACGTCACTGCGCGCTTGTCCATGGAACGCACCGAGCTCACCATGTTGGCCTTTTGAGACGGCGACGCACGGCAGCATATGGTCAGATCCACTAGGATACAGAGCTCCAAGAAAAGCAGAAACAATGTGGGGTCATGCTCAAGGTCGGCTAAGGTCCCTCCATCAATTACCAAAACTGCGTGTGCCACACCACCGCCTTGGATCTGCAGAATAGACAGCGTGATCCGGTCCATGAGCTCGCCGCTTTCATCAACGTTCAGGAGAATGATCACCGTGGAGTAGTCCTTGATCAATGTGCACGAGTACCCAATGTTGATAGCCGTCTCCCGCTTGTCACCCGTCAACATCCACAATTTGATGCCTGCCTTGCGGAGCTTCTGAATAGCCTCGCTTACGCCTTCCTGGAGCTTGTCCTCGATAGCCGTGGCACCACAGATCTCAAGAGAATGCTCAATCTGCGAACCAACTTCCTCTATCTTGGCTGCCCGCTCCACTAAAGCCGTCTTCGCGTCCTGGTACTTGCGTGACCATTCATCGTACTCGGTTTTTTCAAGCCACCGAAATCCATACATCAACGTACGGAGTCCCTCCGTCGAGAACTCCTCGATGTGCTCGAGGGTTTTCTCAATCAAAAACTCGTCGCACACCATGAGCCGATCGTCGGGAAGAGTCAAAGTCGGAGTTATTTGTGCATCCTCGGGACGCCGGTCGCTGCTAAGTCTCCCGTCAACGCTGTCAAAACTATACCGCTTCTGTTGCTGTATATGGAGCGACTTGCGTGCCTTGTTGGCAATCTCTGCAATCTCAGCGTCATCGTTGCGGCTGAGGGCACTGTCTATTGTGTTTATGTGCTCGCCGGGTCCTTGCGCAAAACTCTTGCGAAGCGATCCCAGGAGTGAGCTCATTGAGACGCGCTGTTCGGCCTCTTGCGAAAAGCGTGCCTGCAACACCACATCAGCCTCCATAGCCTTACGATCCGTTGCTACGGCTGCAAGCTCACGAGCCTTCGTATGTGCGAGTTCACTGTGCTTGAGCTTCTCCATAATAACATTGTCGGCACCTTTAGTGATGAGACAAACGCGCCCATCAGGGAACCTCACCACCACAGACATACGCTTACGTGCCAGGGAAAACTCCACCACATCCAAAACCTGGTAGGTCTCGACCTTGGGGGGCTTGTCACGGCCCTCGGAATACCGCTTTAATGTAACCTGCCCGTTGTGACGATCTGTGATGACGTAACCCAAGTCACGCGCAGCCTGTATCAATGCCAACTCATCAGGCAGCGCGGCTTGGTACTCCTGGTCGAAATCGCTATTTGAGGATCTCTTTTTCGGGAGACATGTGGTACAGAGTGCCACGGAAAGGAGGAAAAAGCTGGCCTTTTTGGCCAAAAGAGTCTGCGGATGTGTGAAGATATAGTTCAAGAGATGGTGAGATGATCCTGAGTCGCCACTGCCCTCGGATCCTTCGTCCTTGTGCTCCCAGTTCACACCGCAAACACTAAACTTCTTGAACAACATCAAGTTGTCTGTGACTGTACCTGTTTTGTCACTGAAAATGTAGCTGACCTGGCCAAGTTCCTCCAAAATGGTGGCGGTTTTCGCGTCTGCAGGAGTATCGGACTCCTTGTGGTACATGTCAATGTCGAATTGGAGAAAGAGCAACTGCATCACCTTGATGATCTCCATTGTGACGTACAAAGACAACGGGATCAATGTGTTATACATGATGATATATCCCATGAACGTGGCAGCCACACCTGCATCGACTCCTTGGAGATACCATGCGCGCTCCTTATTTTGCTCGTATATGATGCGCTGTCCCATGGTGGAAAACGCAGAGAGAAGTGCCACCACGCACACCATGAACACCACAATGAAGTTGATGTTGCGCTGGAGCTTGGGGGCCTTTGTGCGCGGGTTGCGCAAGTTGTTCATTCGTATCTTGGTCTCTTCACCTGTGAAAACAACCATGCCCAAAACATACTGCGTGTTGCGCAAAACACAACCTCTGTAGACCACGTTTTCTGGACCCAAGGCGTGGCGCTCACCATCGAGCTCGAAGCTTCCCTCGAAGTTGTAGAGATCGATGTTGGGGTCCTCGACTGTCACCAACGTGCGCAACGTCTTCATTCCCAGAGCCGTGCACATACGGTCGGCAATGCTCTTGGGCGGCGTCCGTGCCTTCAAGTTTGTTTCGCCATCGAGCGCCATGGTCTCCACGAATGCCTCGTGTGTGTCTGTGTTGCTGCTGGCCAACAACACCACATCAGCAGGGAACCACTCATCTTCTTGCACCTTGACAATGTCTCCCACCTTGACATTCTTCCACTTGGTTGGGTACTCCTTGATGTTGTAGCGCCTCATCTCCTCGGCACTGAGAGACGATGACCCCAGATCGACTGAAGCAAACAGCGCGTTGAAATTGGGCGCCTGCATCCCGATAGACTCATCATCAGAGCTCCTGCTTGTGTCGCCCCCCATCCGCACACCCACGGTCTCTGTCATGATGGTCAGGATAGACTGTGTGTCGAAGCTGCTCAACTTGTCGTCCTCGTGCACTATGTGTGTAACCTTGTTGTTTTCTTCCTTATCGTGACCGTGCCGCTTCCAGTCATCAAAGCCCTCGCGTGCAATCGACACAGACATGAAGATTAGCAAAGGAATTATGGTGGTATAGTGGCCCGTGGTCGACCACCCCGGGATCATCTGCATGATGGCCACCACCATGAAGTAGCAGTTGGCAATCTTGGAGAATTGTGCCTTCAACTGCTTAGGAAGGAACGTGTAGATGGTGTACTTGGACGACGTCACAACGTTGTCCACATACGGCTCGTTGGTGCGCTCGTCCAACAATGCCTTGCGGCTAGTGCTGTAGTATCTATCGCCAAACGTGTCGTTAATCTGCTCGCGATTCGTGGTCAATGGGATGACACGGCCTGCCTCTGTCGGAGGCAAATCACGGATCCCCATCATGGCGTTTTTAACACTCATCATGAAACGTACCATACGGTTTGTGCTTCCGTAGCGCCTCATTTGTGCGCGTTCGCACTTGCTTGAGAAGCTCACCAGTACGTTTGACGAGTAGGGGCTCAAATGCGACGACGATCGAGAGAGATTCGAGTGCATTACCGAGTACTGTGGCTGTTTTTCGTATTGTTCGCTGGGCGGACATACACTGATCTCGGGGACACTGGGTGGATATGCACTAATCTCGGGGACATTGAGGCTCAGCAAATCCTGCAATTCTATGGGCGGCACCAACTCCGGTGTTTTTGCTCTTTCTGTAGCCGCGGAGAGCATGCTGTTCATTGACGGAGCCTGTCGCGATCCTGCGGCTTCTGGAGGTGTGATCTGATCGAGGAGGACTTTGTTGAGGAGTTGTGATCGCAAAGAGAGGCCTCTTTTGCGGCGCGTTTGTGGTGTGCTGCGCACCTGATCAGAGTTGTCCGAGGGAGCCTCTCGGGAGCCAGTATCGCTACCAGCTGTGTTGCGGGGCGGTACATCAAGGGAGTGTCCAGAAAAACCGCGCACGCCATTGTTTGCATCCATGGCTGATCTGATCTAACAAAAATTTTAAACTTTGATCTGAAAAACACTAAGCTTGGCGGGTGAAGAATGGAGGTGTGGGGAGGAATATAAATAAGAGAATAACAACGTGGGTTTATAGAGAGGGTGGTAAAATTATGGGAATGTTGATGTAATGACAATGGTACCAAGGTGGTAATCTAATGAGGATGGTGATGTGGGAAGAAAATATCGAAGTGGGCGGAGTACTATAATTAAGAGATTGGTAGTGAGGAATTAAATAAAGATGTAAAGGTACCGGTTCATCACACCACCTTTAGGAGTGATAATGTAATGGGAATAGTTATGTAATGGGAATAGGAATGGGAATAGTAATGACATGTGAATAGTAATGTAAAAATGGTAATGTAATGACACGACTAAATAAAACGGTATCGGAAGTAATGGTGTAAATATCTTTTATAAACACGAACTGAAAGAATACTGTAATCAAGACAATGATAATTAGAATAGTAATAAAAAGCAAATTTAAAGAATAGCAATCTAATTAGAATGATGATTCAACTACAATAGTAATTATAATACAATTGTAATCAAGCAATTATAGTTAAAAAATGACAGTAGCTGAAATGACAAAATAAACTGGTATAAACACAATGATGCAACTGACTGTTTAAAACACTGAATAGACTACAACCAACTCAATTCAGTCATGATTTTCAAACCCTGCTTTTCTTTTCTCACTCAGTACCCTATTTTCAATATAAGTCACTCACTTACTCACTTCACTCGTGAAGTTACTTAGGAATATACCACACCTTTTCCGGACACGTTGTCTTGGTCAAAGAGTCAATAGGCTTGTAGTCCCCAGTCAACACATTTCCCCGCAAATTGTGATAGTACCATACCTCGTCAATAGACCCATTGAGACAACCAACATACACCGATGGCCCACCATGGTGCTTGGCCAACGCTGCAGCAACATCATTGTATGCATACTGCTTGGTCAACGAAGGGTATATGCCCTCGGCAGCGAGAAATTCATACGTCTGAAGGTTTTTCTCCAACTCCACCCGCTTTTTAAAGTAGTTTACTGCATTCTCATGCCTCGAATAGTTGCCCGTAAAACACTCGGGTAATAAGGTGTTCATACACGTTCCGTGCTTGTTGTACTCGTGCTGCCAGAGCGAAATGGATCCCCCATTAGGTACGTTTGACTTTTCATTGTTGACCCAGTACTTGATCATGTAGTCATACAAGTCCTTCTCCCCAAACTGGTTGACAATGATGTCCGTGAGATTTTCGGAGTCGGTAAACTCCAACGATGGATTGCAGTTGGAGCGATACGACCCGTTGCAAAGGTCGTTCCACAAGCCATGGATTGTAAACGACTTGCGTGTGGGGTCTTTTGCAGCCGCAGCCTCGGCCTCTTTTTCAGCGTCTTCGATCAGAACACTGCTGTTTCCCCCCGACTTTGCAAGTTCCAAGTAGTCGGTGTTGAAGTCCCAGAACTGCGATGCCAACAACACGCCGTAGTCCTCAAAGCAGCATTGGCCCTCGGCCGGAATCACAGTTTTATTGTGACATGAAAACTCATTGTGTTCACTCAAGAAGGCTTCACAACTCTTGACCGGGTACACTCCTGCCTTGTCTGCTTCGGATGCTAAAATGTCGTTCACGACGTAGTACGCCGTGGTGGTGGTATAGTACGATGTCGAGATGTATGTTGTGCAGTCTCCAGATGATGGGGTGGCTGCGCTGATCACATGGGCGAGGCCCAACAAAGCGAGGTGAAGCATGCCCACCAAGCGAGCGAATCCCTAGGTTTATATACTTTGTACAACGTGGGAGCGATAACCCGTTTAGTCGTGCGGATATCGAATGTTAAGATTAAATGGATGAAATATCAGATGGATGCACGAACAGTTGAATGCGGGGATGCATTCTATTAGATGGCTGTATATTCAGTTGGATGAATGGATATATGGATGCGTTCAACATCATATGGACTCTGTCTGTATTTGAGGACCAATGTCTATTTCTTCCTCAAGATGTATGTGATTGAGCACGTGTTTATGGGCGTTCACACAAAAAGATCCATGCGAATTAAACGATAAGGGTTTGGAGAAACATTGTAGTGACATGTTATCGAGCGAACTTCACGAGCGAAGCGAGTGAAGTGAGTGAGGGAGTGAACATAAGTTGTATAGAGACAAGTGGTGAGTGAACTGGGGATGTTGGGATGATTGGAATGATTGGAATGAATTGAATGATGGATTATAGATTTTATTGAAATATGTGAATATTTTAGAGAATGTTAAGAATTGGGTAATTAAGGATTAGAAATTTATTACGGACTGAGATTTATTGGCTTTTATTAACATTTACCAAGTATTGATGATTTGCACTTCATGATACCAATACCACTTCAATCTTACACGTTGTCAGTTATTTACTTTCATTTTATAACTTACAAACTACAATTTAGCTTACACACTTTTCACTTACTCACCCACTGCTCGTTTACTACTCCCATTTACTCCCCACTCGCTACGCTCGTTCAGTACTCTCCCACTTCTTACTCACTCACTTACCTACTCAGTCAGTCAGTCAGTCAGTCAGTCAGTCAGTCAGTCACTTACTCACTCACTCACTCACTCACTTACTTACTCACTTACGTACTCACTCATTCGCTCGTTCATTCATAACTACTGGGTCAAACCAATAACACCACAGGCAGGTCTACCACCAGCATGGCCAGTGGTCTTCGAGTCCTCGAAACCACCCTTACCATAGTCATCAGTACCCTCGTGGACAACAACGGTTCTACCAAGAATAGAGTGCTCACCAATCAACTTGACAAGACTGTCCTGCTTGGTACCCTTGGCGACACCATTGGCATCAGTGGAAATGTTGCCCAAGTCACCAACGTGTCTGTTGTCATCCTCTGGGGCACCGTGCTCCTTGGAGAATGGGTTGAAGTGTGGACCAGCCGAGGTACAACCGTTGGTGTTGTCACCAAAGGTGTGGATGTGGAAACCTCTCTCAGCGTTAGCATCGAAACCACTAATCTCGTAGGTAATAGTGGTTGGGTCGGCCTCGCTCTTCTGCTCAAAGTGAACGACACCGGAGACCTTAGAGTCACCTCTCAAAACAGCAACTGTTTGTTAGTATTTCCAACGGTCGGACTGAGCAATTTAACGACCAAGTTTATCAATTGAGCAAATATAGCCCCAGAAGAGAAAACATGTTGCAGCACTATTTGCAAACATCTGCAAGACGTTTTGCAGCCAACCTAGTCTGATGGATACATACCAGCTTTAACCATATTTAATTGTTGAGAAAATCTAATAGCAAAAAGACAATTTGTCCACCTTTAAATACGTATCCCTGAATTTTTCCTCCGCACCGGTGAAGCAAATGTTCAGCAAAATCCGGATATTACTAATTCTTCAGAAGATTCCAGACTTTAGTGCGGAGATGGACCAAAAAAGCGCAGAAGCTGAAAAAGGGTGAAGATATTCATTGAGGCAGAATGGGAGCAGCTTCAATGTCATTTGGATGAAATTGATTAAAGCACGTTCATTGTTCATGTTTGTTCAAGTTTGTTCAAGTTTGTTCAAGTTTGTCCAAGTTCATCCTTGTATATATGTATTCAATTTCATCCATCATCATGAAATCCTCTTCATCTTTATATCTTATCATCTTACTGTGATATCGACTGTCATCTCATCCATCTCCATCATCAATTTTCATCATCAATTCTCATCATCAATGTCCATTATAAGATTCCATATCAATTCTGATCAGTTCCCATCATTCTCAATTCACATCATTCTCAATTCACATCATTCTCAATTCACATCATTCTCAATTCCCATCATTCTCAATTCACATCATTCTCAATTCACATCATTCTCAATTCACATCATTCTCAATTCCCATCATTCTCAATTCACATCATTCTCAATTCCCATCAATTCTTAGCTCGCTCGTTCAGTTATCTCTATAAAATGTTTGTTCACTCACTCACTCACTTCACTCGCTTCGCTCGTGAAGTTCGTTCGCATTATCTTCTCCCTACATTTCAGCAAGTTACTTTTTATATATGCGAAAATAAACTAACGAGAAATACCCTGGTGGTATCCTGATAAAATACACCTTGGTAGCCAAATTACTGATTCTGTCTCGATAAGTACACAGTCACAACTTGTTCCCTCACATCTTCAAGATCAGCATTGATATCAAGATAGATCTTTTCCTCAATTAAATAACCATAAAGATCCCTTTTGGTCCATGACTTCACAATCAGCCTCACCTCATCTTCAGTTAAGGTTGATTTCTCGTCTAATGTATAGGCATTCTGCTCACTCAAGGTTGTCTTCTCATTGGAGTTCTGCTCACTCAAGGTTGTTTTCTCATTGGCATTCTGCTCACCTTTCAAGCTGGTCTTAATCTCACTTTCCAGAGTCTGTCCTTTTAATCTCTCCCGTTCAGTTTTCTCTTTCTTGCTACCCTTCTTTGGTGGGGGTCCAACTGCGGGGAGGTGCGAAATCGAGTACAATGCATATGCCAGTGATGCCAACACGATTCCGATGTATATCAAATACCCCTTCCGCTTGACTTTGGCCAGATACCGTGCAACGAAATCAAACATGGTCAAACCTCGGTGTAACTGTTTATTCGATCACGATAGACTGTTGCGTTGTTCCGATCGTAAACAGCAATATTTCCTCTTTCGGCGAGTCTTTTTCAAGGGGTGGTGGCGAAGATAATCATTCTTTTGTGATCGGCCTATATAAGGAGGCATTTGCCATCCATGTTTGGCATGAGCAAGTACCCTACAAAGTCCATTTATACAGTACTTCTCATTCTTGTTGTTTTCGCAGGCGCTATCTACACCGTTCAATCCCCATCCACATCCACCATCTCCACAGACATGACTGACTTTAAACAATACATTGTCACTTTGAAAGACTCTGCCACCACAGAAGATGTTAACGCCATCAAGAGCAAGATTTCCGAGTTGGGTGGTTCCATCACTTCTGA
Organism: Kodamaea nitidulidarum; assembly: GCA_030674215.1. Lineage (NCBI taxonomy): Eukaryota > Fungi > Ascomycota > Pichiomycetes > Serinales > Debaryomycetaceae > Kodamaea > Kodamaea nitidulidarum. Next base: position 149,624 of record JAJLWI010000010.1, on the reverse strand, counting down.
GTACTCATTGATCAAGGGGTTTGTTGCCAAATTGCCCAGTGTGCACTCCTCGTCGATTGGCGAGCACTCCCTTGTCAATTCCATTGAGGAGGACAAGGAGGTCCACATCCAGTAGGGATTTTATCTAGGTTGATGATAGAAGTCTCAGTTATGGCAGTATTCAGACTTTGACAGTTTGAGAGTATACACTAAATACATAGTAATGCCCGATTTAATCGAATAGATCTAACGAACTTTGAGGGGTGAGTAAGTAAGTGACTTAAGTTAGTGAGTAGTGAGAAGGACTACGTTAGTTTAATAATATTGGGTAAAACTACGTAAACTGATTGAGGCTGCGTATAAAAGTGCTCACGAGTGAAGTGAGTGAGTGAGTGATTTAGCTCAGAAATAACTGAACCAGCGAACTAAACGAGCGAGCGAACTGAGTGAGTGAATTAACTTTACTTACAAAGATATCTGAACTAGCGAACTGAGTGAGTGAATTAACTTTACTTACAAAGATATCTGAACTAGCGAACTGAGTGAGTAAGTGAATTAACAGGAAACCGTTTACAAATGGTATAAACCTCTGTAATAATGAAGAACTTCTAACACCCATCAACTCATACTATAACTATTAAGTTGCTTTAGGGGTCGCGTTATGAGGGTTTCCCCATCCTGCACAATGTCTTACCCCATTTTATAAGGTTGGCAGTACCCCTTAAATAACATGACCATTCCACGAAACTCCTTATTTCCTCTGATTATGTCTTATTCGCACTATAACGAGCAGCCGAACTTTCGGCCAGTACAGCTGCTTTTTGAAAACCGCTTGCGTCAGTTCACCGACACCGGGGGCCAGTACCACACCTTAAATTTGCCAAAGTTTTACGATAAGGAGAGAACAGAAATCAAGGGGTTGAAGGCGTGGAGAGTACCGGACAAAGATGGGAAAACCCAGAGGCCACTTTTCAAAGACATTAACTGGGATGATGTAGAATGGAACAATATCGGATTGGGCTACAACTTTGGTCCTTCCTGGAAAACTTGGTGGGTAGAGTTTAACATTGATATTCCTGAGAGCTGGCTCAAGGAAGAAGTGATTGAAATTGACTGGGACTCCAGTTCCGAAGCATTCATATATGATTCGAAGGGGTTCCCATTGCAAGCCTTTACTGGCGGTGGAGAGCGCAACCTCTTTACCATTCCAAAAGAGTACCGTAAAACGGGGGCCCAAAGGTTTTACATTGAAGTTGCTTGTAACGGGATGTTTGGTAATGGCGATAGTGGACACCCTGACCCAAACCGTTACTTCCGCTTGAACAAAGCTCATTTGGTGTTGCCAAATATGGAAGCTCGCAGGTTATTCTGGGACTTTTGGATTTTGGGTGATGCGGCTCGTGAATTGCCTGGAAACAGCTGGCAGAAGCACCAGGCCCGTGATGTTGCCAACAAAATCATGGATGTGTTTGATCCTGAAGATCCTCTGACCATTGAAAAGGGTCGTCAACTTGCCAAGCAATTGTTGGGCAATGATATTGACTCTGAGGACGTTTTTGATGAGTACTCCAATGCCAAAACGAAGAGAATTGATGTATTCTCCGTGGGAAACTGCCACATTGACACTGCTTGGGAATGGCCTTTTGCTGAAACCAAGCGTAAGATTGTAAGATCTTGGACCACTCAGCTCAAAATCGCAGATGAGTATCCGGAGTATGTATTTGTTGCACTGCAGATGCAACAATTCAAATGGTTGAAAACTTATCACCCGGAAATTTATGAAAAGATTCATGAGAAGTTTACGACTAACCAGTTTCTTCCCATTGGTGGATCATGGGTTGAGAACGATACAAACTTGCCTAATGGGGAGTCCTTGATCAGACAGTTCCTCTTGGGACAAAGATTTCAATTTAACGAGTTTGGGTTCTATTCCAACATCTTTTGGTTACCTGATACTTTTGGCTACTCCTCGCAGATTCCCCAGATATGCCGTCTGGTGGGAATTTCCCGTTTTTTGACCCAAAAGTTGTCATGGAACAACATCAATAACTTTCCCTTGTCGACATTCAATTGGCGCTCGCTTGATGGGTCCCAGGTTTTGGTTCACATGCCACCCGGTAACACCTACACTGCTGCCGCACACTTTGGTGATGTTGTCAGGTCCCTGACCCAACATAAGAACCAAGATAACGTGCCAGCGGGTCTTTTGCTCTATGGCCATGGTGACGGTGGAGGTGGTCCCACTGGAGAGATGATTGAAAAGTTGAGAAGATGCAGGGGTTTGGCGAACACCACCGGCGCCATCCCAACTGTCCACGTTGGTAACACAGTTGACGACTTCTACGAGCATATCTTGGACAATTCTAACCAAGGTGAAGATTTACCAACATGGGTTGGTGAGATTTATTTGGAGTTTCACAGAGGCACTTACACCACGCAAGCACTCACCAAAAAATTGATTCGCTTTGGTGAGGTCAAGTTGCACGATTTGGAATTGATCGCAGGCTTGGTTTCGGTTGTCAATAAAGACTATGTGTACCCTGCAAAGGAGATACAAGATTTGTGGGAGGACTTGGCTTTATGTCAGTTCCATGATGTCATTCCTGGTTCTTGTATCGGCATGGTGTATTACGAGGAGGTAATACCGATGTTGTCCAAGAACTTGAAGACCACTAAGAAGTTAATCAAGGAAGCGATGAAGAGCTACACCGGCCCGGAGAAGGAGAAGAAGCTCTCTGAGCAGGATATCTCTGTGGTTAACACCTTACCGTGGGCCCGGCACGAAGTTGTCAGTATATCACCGGAGCAAAGCCAAGTGTACAAGCTTTTGAGTAGCTCGTCTAAGTTCACTTGTGAGAGTGAGGGTGGAGATTTGAAAGTTTCTGTCACTACTGGCACGGACGGGTCTGTCAAGATCAACAGCAGCAAAGCGTACGATTATCCAGCTTCTGTGAAGGAAGTCGAAGACGGCAGTTTTGTCTTGAGTAATAGTTTACTCGTTGCCAAAGTTTCAAAAAATGGTGTTATCACATCATTGTACGACACTGTCAACAAACGTGAAATAATCTCTACTCTGGCCACTAAGCAAACCAGTGCAGACAAGGGCCAGGTTGTTGGAGGTAATCAGTTCGTCTTGTTTGACGACGAACCCTTGAACTTCCCCAATTGGGACACTGAGTTGTACTCGTTGAATAAATTTAAGTTTTTGCTGGACGGTAAGGCCTCCATCAAATCCGATAACAAAGTTGAGAGCTCGCTCATTGTGACACACAATATCTCCGAAAAATCCCTGATTGAAACTGAAATCTCCATTCAAGGTTTGAATAAGGATGACTTGGTGCAAAACAACTTTATCAAGTTCAAATCCCGGGTCAAGTGGCACGAAACTTACAAGTTTTTGAAAGTACAGTTCCCAACAACTATTCACACTGCTCCCAATGCAAGTTACGAAACGCAGTTTGGTATTACCGAGCGCCCTACCCATTTCAACACATCCTGGGATGTTGCTAAGTTTGAAGTAGCCCACCACAAATTTATGGATTTGAGCGAGCGCAACTATGGTGTGTCTGTTCTAAACAACTCGAAATATGGTGGTGCTATCCATGGCAACTTGATCAGACTCTCCTTGCTCAGAAGTGCCAAGGCCCCAGATGACCTCGCTGACATGGGTGAGCACGAATTTGAGTATGCTTTGTATCCACACGCTGGCCCCCTTGGTGAGTCCACTGTAAAATTGGGGTATAATTTCAACTATCCGTTGGACGAGGTTATTATTGATAGGTCTCGTGAGTTACCAAGATTGTTGAATGCGGTCCATTTTAAAGGTGATGCGGGCAGCTTGATTCTCTCGCATGTTAAGAGAGGCGAAAATGACTATGATGTTAACCAATTGGAGGCTTTTAGAACTACTTCTAGAGAAAAAAGCATTGTATTGAGAGTTTACGAATCTCTCGGTGGATCCTCCACGGGTACTTTGCAATTTGATGATAAATACTTGAAGGTTAGTAAAGCTTTCAGAACAAATTCTTTGGAAGACGAAAAAGACTTGACATTTGGGAAGGAATTGAAAGTTGAAGATAACGAGTTGGTCATCCAGCTTAATGCCTTCGAAATTGCTACATTCAAGTTGATCCTCGCTTAATCTCGTATTACGTCATCAATAAATGAAACCAAGTAATGTATAAACTTATTTTCTAAAATTCGGGCTTTCTTTTGTAAAATTATAACTAAATGTAGTAGTAATGATAGTGCTTTATCCAAAACAAAAGATTAGGAGGACATTTTAGGTTTATACCTCAAACTTTAGAACTATATAGAGACAGAACTGGATATCATGACATTCGTTAACTTGCTACCTTGAAGAATAACCCATTCACCGAGTCTGTTGTTGATGTCCCGTACACTGCATATCTGATCTAATATCTCACGATGAAGCTCAGATTATCGGAGACAGATGAGCACTGGCTGTAAATGCATGCATCGCGCCTTTTACAGTAGTACAACAAATTTTGCAAACGAAGATTGCTTTGAGAATAGTTCAAAATCAGGGACAAAATTGGACCGAATGTGGCCGTGGATGTCAGCACAAACAACACGAAAATTGCACAACCTGTGAACTCTCACATTTACTGGGGCTTTCTCGAAGGCTCTGGTTAGGTTTGCAGGTAATGCTGCAGTAAAACATCATCAAAAGCTTAAAGAAATCACAAAGTAGCCAATTGTGGGCTCCAGGAAACATTAATTGGGGGAGTGTCAAGATTGTGTCGGGATTCTTCTGTGCATTAGTGCACAAAATACTTTCTTGGCAACGATACCACTCGTGTGAGGCTCATCATACGGCATAGAGTAGGCCCACTCCAAGGTCATACATTGAGTTCTTGGCATCCAACGTTCAAAATTTCGTTTGCAATGTTTTCGTAAAAGCTCCGATTTTTCCAGAGTATTAAATCTTAAAAGTTGAGATGTATAGGGGCAATTTCTGCAATTAGTAGTAAGTCAGACGGCCTAAACACTGAAATTGTTCTGTGATTATAATGGCATGATCGTTTTCGGAAAGTAAAATACCAAATCCACTAGGCTTATGTTATCTATCTGCTGGGCATGCTCTTCAGGAGGGCTAAGAGAGCAAGGCGTGTACACATTATGTAGGATCAGGTCCAGCAAAGGTTGCATGAATTTACAAATGGAGATTTTCAAAGACGCTTTCGTCAAATGAGGAAGCTTTCGTCAACAAATGTTTTGGTCTTTTCTCGTCGTCGGATGTTTCCAGTCATATGCTTACACGGTGAGGCAAACACGGAAGGCAACTTGTGGGGGGAAGTCAACTGGAAACGCGTAACATAGTATCTGGTAGATTATACAGGGAAAATAAAAACAAAAACAAAAGTGCAAACACCCGCAAATTCTGCTATCTCGAGAATATCTTAGTAATTGCCACTGGAATTGCTAATGAAGGCTATTATTGCTTAAAGCGCCAGATCAGAAGTCAGAATTTCACGTAGCATCAGATTATTTTGATCAGATCCTTACACTGTCACGACAAATGACTAAGAAAATATAGCCCCTACGAAAACGAAGGCAAAGTCGTGCCATTTAGTGGGCCAAAGGAATGTGACTTCTGTAATTAATGACTACGCCGGCAGTCATGTATTTGCCTTGAATTTTTAGTAGTGTATCTTATGATTGCTGAAGTTATTATTGGAAACATTCACATGACCCACAATATTACTACGAGTAATACCCAAAGCTCATTTTCATTGTTACACTATGACGCATCGGCACCTATTCTACAAATAGAAACTTGTATATGATGACCTAATCATGCAGGACGTATGTTGTATTCATGAGTGAACTTCTGGTGAATAATAGGAAATCAGGAGATTCGTTTACTAAAAGAGGTAATGATACGCCTCCAGAAGTAGATGATAGTCATCAATTTTGTTGAAAAAATGCTTGTGCACTTTGAAGCAGTAGATTATGATGGTATACTAGTCGACTGACGTTGACTGGTAATTTTAACCCCTTGCCACCTGCTGGGCTTGTGAGCAGTGCCTGTCCCAAAAGAGTAAACAAAAAGAAATTCACTCTCTGAGTTTGTACTCGTTAAACACGAAGGAAATTTTTTTGGATCAAGAACACTGTGCTTTTGAAAAACATGTTTGTACGATGTCCTATTATTGGTGGGGTGGGTCAGTCATAAGTGTCCAAAAAAAAAAGTATAAAGGAGGGATCATTTCCCTAGCTAAAGTCATCAGAAAACAACACATTCGCTCTAAACACTAATACCATGAAGTTCTCCACCGCTATCGCTTTGACCGCCACCGCTGGCTCTGCCATGTCTGCTGCTTTGTACAGCAACGGTACCTCCACCGAGACCGACATCAAGACCACTGTTGTCACCATCACTTCTTGCTCTGACAACAAGTGCACTGAGACTCCAGTCACCACCGGTGTTACCACCGTCACTGAGGTCGACACCACCTACACCACCTACTGCCCACTCACCACCGAGTCTCCAAAGACCGCCACTGAGACCGACGTCTCTACCACTGTTGTCACCATCACTTCTTGCTCTGACAACAAGTGCACTGAGTCTCCAGTTACCACCGGTGTTACCACTGTCACCGAGGTTGACACCACCTACACCACCTTCTGCCCACTCCCATCCACCACTGCCCCAGCTTCCACCGAGAAGAAGACCACTTCTGCTCCAACTTCTGCTGCTCCAGTGACCACCTCTGCTAAGCCAAACACCCCAACCACTGTTAGCCCAGAGTCCACCACCAAGTCCTCTGCTGCTCCAGTTGTCTCCACTGCCACTGGTGCCGCTGCTGGTGCCGCCCCAGCTATCGCTGCCGGTATCTTGGGTGTTGCCGCTTTCTTGGCTTAAATTCCCTGCGGTTTGCATCTTTTCTAGTTAAAAATTGGGTTTTTTCATTTTCGAAGTCTACTCATGCATGAGGTAGTTCTCTCATGACATACATAGCTCTGCACGGGCTTCTGTTATAGGACATCTTCAATATAATATTTTTTTCGTTTGACTTCGGTATAATCCTGTAGATTAACGTGCCTCGAGAATGTCGAGGTGAGAACATTAATGCAAGTTTCGGTGCTTTGGTTTGTGTTTTGTTTTCTTTGTGTGTTGCGTGACATTTTCGCACAAATGCTTCGCGTTTATTTCTTGAAGCGGTAAAATACTATGATCAATGTCAAAACAGGAGCTAAGATCAAAACAAAATCATCGAATGATCGCTCGAGATGTAAACATCGTACAACAAGTTTCGTGTGGTGTTTATTCCTAAGAAGGGTATTGTTACAAGGGGGTATTGTTTATTTCAGAACGGCAGTTACCAACTTTGGTCACGTCGTACAAACTTGTGGGGGTATATCTTTGTGTTTCAATCACAAACATCTACCCATTGATCGCTGATCGTGCTTAGGAATGCCTCACGCATTTGGCAAAATTCACGCAGGCACGAACAATATTTTGAGATTACCATCGCGTTTATGGCTGTCGTGCCTAGAGTTTTGTGAATCAGAATTTCACCAAACTTTACGTATGATCATTTTGCGGAACTACATTTTTGTTACAAAGCGCACTTCCCTTTACATCATCTAGTGTGAATAAAATCGTCGAAAAGAAATGTGGTTTTGCTCACAGAAGGAGTTGCATTTACGGGAGTTCTTCTAGGGGTCGACTTGCCATCATTGCATTCTTGTGAAATTTTGATACTAGGAAGGTTGTACCGTTGTATGAACGAACTTCACGAGCGAAGCGAGTGAATTGAGTGATCAGTGAGTGAGTGATTAGTGAGTGAGCTATTTAATGGGTGAGTTACCCAAAACAACTGGTTGGTTTAGATTCAGAGCTACGAGGAATGCAATAGAAATTCTTAGAAAGCTTCGAGGAATACAATAGAAATTCTTGGAAATCTTCGAGGAATACAATAGACATTCTTAGAAAGTTAACAGAGAATTCATTTAATAGACAATGTCGTCCCCGAGATAGATGCTATCGAAGAAAACGTCTTCAGGTTCGGAACTTACTTCTTCCTGATGATCTGCTTCTTTCCAGTCGTCGTCTAAACGTTCCAAGTCAGCTTCTTCCACTGCTAGTTTGTCGAGCAACAAATTTAACTTGTCCGCATGCTTGTACGCACCAAGTTCTGTAATACCATAAGCTTTGAGACTATCGAGAGAAAATCTAGTACCCTCTGGAGAGTGGAATTCAACAAATATATCATTAACCGGAATGCGCAAGTTGACGATGGAAACCGGAAGCTTCAAATGTGTAACCGGCTCTGATATGCTGAAGTCCTTCACCTTAACATACTTTTGTAAGTACTTATTCTCGGCATTTTCAATATGCGAGGAGAATTTAAGCGCCTCAAGATGTGCTTTCAATTTCTTAACATGGGAGACCCCTGTGGGCCTTATGTAAAGCGAAGCCATCGCTGGCCCCATGGGCGCAATAGAATCCTCGTCGACCGGCGTGAACGCACTTGTAATCACAATGTCTGTTAAAATGATCGTGTTGAACATGCGCACACCAATGGAGCAGTGGTTAGACTCGCATTCCCAGCTCTCACCATTTTCAAGTAAGGCATTGTTTGCGTTGAACTTCCAGTACTTTGGCGACAGAATCAACGTAGACTCTCGTGCACGCAGAGACTTCAAGTAGTCAAACCAGCCAAAAAAAAGTTTGCCTGCAAAGGAACGTGCGCCGATTTGCGACTTGATGGCCTTGTTGAGATTGATTTTGGTCAAGAATCCTAGAATGCGTGCACCGAGGCTGTAGTCTGCGTAGTTAACTTTTACCGAGCCCTGGGAAAACGTCTCGAGGAGTCCATTCAACAATATCTTGTTAGATTCTTTGTTGAGGGTGAGTCCACCGGTTCCGTTGACGCTCAAATTGAGCGAATCTACCAATGCGTTGAACTTTTCGGCAATGTAGTGGTTGTTCTGGTTGAACCTTTGATCGAGGATTTTTTTGAAGTCGGCCTTGCTCAAGAGCTTTTCTGTCGTGTGGGGCTGAGTGATAGTAGTGGAGTTTCCTCTGCCCTTACTGTAGTTTTCCACAAATGAGTACAAGTACTTTTGGAACTCTGGTAGTATGTGAATCTTCTTGTCTTTGAGATATACCGGCACATGGTTTGGGAGCGTACTGACGAGCTCAGCCACCAAATTGCCCTGTATGGCTTCGAACTCTTTATATATGCTGTTTATTTGGTCGAGTTTCCGCTCAAGATCAGCAAAAGCACCCTCGTCGAAGTTGGAGCTTTTCTTAAGCGAAACAAACCGTGCGGCTAAATCATTGTACTGTGTACTTTCTGCAAGTAGCTGTGTGTCTATAGCCTCGAATTTCTTGGTGATCAATCCCACACGGGACTCGAACGCCAACCGTAAGGACTGGTGGCTGGTCTCAAGCGTTTCCTGTCGCTCAGCGAGCAGTCGCGAAAAGTCCTTTAATTGTCGCACTTCCTTTTCGATGCCACGAACATCAAGGGGGACACTTGTAGTGGGGGACAACACGTTGCTTCTCAAAAGCACGAACGTGAGCAAGAATGATAGGATGCAAAAGAGTCCATATTGCTTGTAGTTAACGGAGGATCGGGGTCGCGAATTTTTCTTGGACCCCAGCGGTACTGTGGGTCTCTCAACCTCACGTACCTCGTGAAGTGTTGTATCACTGTTGGATCCTTCACTAGATTCGCTATCGTAGCCAGAATCGTTATCGTCACGTATGGCCAACTTCCCTTGTGTAAACAATTGGTAGTATTTGTCAATGTTATTATCTACAGGAGGCCCGGTGTCATCGCGGACTAAGCGCAGGATTTCGTCGTCAATCCGCAGCACCGGTCGCCTCAATGGTTTTGATGGGCCTACCTGTGTATTTAAGTGGATGGATGCGTCATCGTCGGTATCCCCGTGTATGTGGGGGACTTGAGGGAAGGAAGGCATTTGAAAAAAAACGAACTTAACGAGCGAACGAACTTAACGAGCGAACGAACTTAACGAGCGAAGCGAGGTAAGTGAGTGAGTGAGTGAATAAATTATGGTGAGTGAATAAATTATGGTGAGTGAGTTAAGTGAGTGAATAAATTATGGTAAGATGAGTATGTGAGTGAATGACTGAATAAGTGAGTTGGTGAGTTTTGAGTTAGTGAGTAGAGGACTGCATCTCGAAAAGAACTATTACACTATAGGAAAGAACACATAAGAAATCAAGGGAAGATTCTTTAGAAAAGTGATCGAGTGCACCTTACGGCTAGCATGAATTGTCATTATTTACAACTTTTCTTCACGATCATACATATCCTGATCAATTTTATTCCCACCGTTAAGATGCTCTCATTAGGTTGTTAGGTTTCATTATTCGGTTTCATTAGGTTCTCTTTAGGTTCCATTAAGTTCTACCAAGTTCCTAAGTTCTACCAAGTTCCTAAGTTCAACCAAGTCCCTAAGTTCGATCAAGTTCCCATAAAGCTCCCTTGAGTACCCATTGAGTCCCTGTTTGGTTCCTAGATCCATTGAGTCTCTCTTTAGTTCCTAGATCCATTGAGTCTCTGTCTAGTTCTTAGATCCCATTGAAGCCCAGAACCCATTGAAACCCAGAACCCATTAAATCCCCGTTGAGTCCCTTTTTCCATTAACTCCCTACACCCCCCTAAGTCAAATCACTCACTTCGTTCATCCAGTTCGTTCAATTATGTGTAGATTTTTTACTCACTCTCACTCACTTCGCTCGTGAAGTTCGTTCAAATATGTGTATATTGTTACTCCCTCACTCACTTCACTCGCTTCGTTCGAGAAGTTCGTTCGCTCGTGGAGTTCGTAAAATTCAATCCATAGCGTTCTCATTCACCTATTCAAATCACTCTATCATAGTAGTATTACCTCTACCTCTACACAAACACAGTGAGCAAACCACCAACAACTGCACCAGCATAGCCCCCCACCAACAAAGTAAGCGGCCACTGCTGCCAAGGCCGGTCCCAGTCCAACGGGATAGGAAGCACCCCCAACCAGGTCCCCAAAACACCCACCAATGTCGACGCCAACACCAGATTGCTGAAGATCAAGGAATAGATCTTGTCGGCCCTGAAAACCCCCACTAAGAGATTGAAATCAAACTTGACCACCACCAACAACGGACAAACAAGCACAAGAGCGAGGTGCCCCGCAAGAAGAAACGTCTTGCTGGTATCGGTGGCAATGGGCGCCCCAAACAAGATGAGCATCACAAAGACCGGCACTGTGAGCATGAGCGACGTGAGAATACTGCCACCGATCAAAAGCGGCACGTTATCGTTGGACCGTTTCTTCTTGGCCAATGGTACCACATTGCGGATCAACAAGTAAGCGTAGGCTGCCTGCATTGGGATCAATGTTGCCAAGCCCTTAAGGAGTACCTGATTGATGTTTTCGGTCAAGCCATATTTGAACATTCCTGCCAACAATGCCACAAGGTGGAAGGGTACTGCCTGCAATGGGGAACTTAATGCTGGGAAGTTTAGTTTGGCATTCTCGTGTTTGATAGGTGTCTCGGGTGTGTTTTGGGCCTGAGCCTCTGCGCGTTTCTCAAAGGAGACCGATTTGCGCGTGTGTTTAGCCATGAAAAGTATTTTTCGTGAAACGAACTTAACTCGCTTCGCTCGTTAAGTGAGTGAGTAAGTGAGCGAAGCGAGGGAAGTGATTGAGTGATCGAGTTAGTGAGTAAGTTAGTGAGTTAAGTGAGTGAGTTAGTGACTAGTGAGTGAGTTAGTGAGTGATTTAGTTGGTGAGTGATTAAGTTAGTGAGTGATTTAGTTGGTGAGTGATTAAGTTAGTGAGTGATTAAGTTAGTGAGTGATTAAGTTAGTGATAAGTTAGTGATAAGTTAGTGATTAAGTTAGTGATTAAGTTAGTGATAAGTTAGTGATTAAGTTAGTGATAAGTTAGTGATTAAGTTATTACGTAAGTTAGTGAGTGAGTGAGTTAGTAAGTGAGTGAGTTAGTAAGTGAGTGAGTTAATGAATAAGTAATTAAGTGAGTGAATGAAGTGACTAAGTAAATAATTAAGTAAATAAGTTAGTGAGTGAACAAAGTGAATTGCAGAATTGAAAATATTGGGAGATAAAAAATGGAGTAGAGAAATATGGGAAAAGTACAAATAATAAAGAATATTGAGGAAATAGAATACCACAATAAGAGATGAATATCAGATAATACAAATTCATATATAGCAGATATTCTCCATCTCGAGTTACTCGGTATAAAAACACCTAATTCTGTAAACTGCAGAGACCTCTGGAGACGATAAGTGACCATGTGTAGAGTAGAAAATCAGATTTGTAGTAAAGACACTTCTCAAGTTCCTTTAAATGTATAAATGTGGTACTAAAACAGAAAATAATAAAAAGCTTGCTTTACAAGCAATTAATAATTTTAAAAATTGGTTAAATGGTTTTCCAGGTAGATCTTCTTTTAGTTATAAAACTGATAGTATTAGTAAATATAGTACCCATAGAAACTTTCTACAAGTTGAAAAATGGCATTCGTACTTTTCTAGGCTATATGCATCCAATTGGTTTTGATGTGTTGTCTATGATGGTGATGTTCATATGAACTATAGAGTATAGCGGGATACTTTGTGAGCTTTCCTGAGCTCGATAGTATCACAGTATCACGATAATGTTACTAGTGGCTAGAGCAATAATATCGAGCAAAGGAGATATTTGGAAGTAATACCCACAATTGAAGTGGTATATCCAGTTAGTATTGAACTATCGATTGAAGCGAGATTGTTCAGTAAGATTACTTTCACTCGATAGTTCAGTAAGATTACTTTCACTCGATAGTTCAGTAAGATTACTTTCACTCGATAGTTCAGTAAGATTACTTTCACTCGATAGTTCAGTAAGATTACTTTCACTCGATAGTTCAGTAAGATTACTTTCACTCGATAGCTCAGTAAGAATACCTTCACTCGATAGCTCAGTAAGAATACCTTCACTCGATAGTTCAGTAGTTTTGTAATTCCAGTTAGTACTGATCTCGCTTCACTCGATAGTTCAGTAGTTTTGTAATTCCAGTTAGTACTGATCTCGCTTCACTCGATAGTTCAGTATAATTCAGTAGTTTTATATTTCCAGTTGGTACTGAACAATCTCGCTTCGCTCGATAGTTTAGTAGTTCAGTAGTTTTGCAATTCCAGTTGGTACTGAACAATCTCGCTTCGCTCGATAGTTCAGTACTTCTTATAATCCCACAACATTCTCCATCTCTATAACATCACGCCACACACCCTCCCCACCAGAACTTGCCTTAGCCGCAAACTGGGCCTTACGGTCGTTGTTCAACTTGCTAAACCGCCGAAGCACGTCCCAATCCAAAACCGGCTTCGAGTTCACGTCACCATCACCAATACTCAACCCCCCAAGTCTGTTCAAGCGCGGATTGAGCCCACAGTGATGGTACTCCTTGTCATTCAACTGCTGCTGCAATATGTACATGCGCCTGTAGGTGGACTCACTAACAGGAAACACGGTGAAAAACAGGCCATCGCCAGTCGAGCCGATAGACTGGAAACTGCCCGACAACCGCTCCAACTTCTCCTTGCGCTCAAAGTCGTACGCGTGCTCCATGGTCGGCACCGAGCGCATGCAGGTGACACTCAGGTTCAACTGGAATGATGCCTTGGGGAGCAAGCGCTGGCCATTCAACGAGAAGGGGTCCTCAGGGTCATACTGTAAAATATGCAACACATTGTTGTTGTCGGCAACCGCCATGTAGATCTCGCCATCACGAACCAAGAAGTCCGCGCAGTTGACATCCACGCCCCTTTGGCGGTCCTTACCCAACATGATCATACGGAAAGGCTCGGCATCGAACCCAGCCAACCACACACTCTTGAGTGAGTCGCCCAAAAGAACCAAGTTGCCAAAGCTCTTGGCCTCCGACACGTACACTGCGGTGTCCAAGAAGGCCACGGGCACCACACCATTGTCCTGCAAATCACGCACAATAACCTTCTGGCCCTGTGCAACAAGAAAGCGCCCGCTGACGTCGGTGATGGCAGTGACGGCTCCGCGCACGTCCTCCTTGAACACCTCCTTGAATTTGTGGTTGGTCTCGGGCTTGCCCGGCTCAGGAATGATATCGATGACCTCGAGCACCATGAAGGCACCATTGGCACTCAAGTCCTCCATACGGTACTTGCCCGTGCCCACCACCACAAACTCCTTCTTGTTCTTGAACTTTTTCACCGACGATCCCACGTCCAACACCATACTCTTTACGGACATGCCGATCTCGTTGTCACCAAGCTCAATCTGGTCAATGAAGCTCCAGCTCATGGGCGAAAGAAGACGCAAGGTACCCTTATAGGAGCGTGCGCCCGGACGGTCGGGGTCGGTTCCCACAATCGGCTTGCCCTCCTCGTCGATGCAGTCATAGGGAACGTCGCGGAACGTAGACACCACATAAGTGTGCGAAGACTCGTGGTAAGTGATCAGCTTGACCAGCTCACCCACGGAAACATGCTTGATGGGCCAGCGATTCTCGTAGCAAAAGTCCTGTGGCAACGTGCACACACGTGCATTCTTCTTGGTATCCAAGAAAACAATCTTACTGGTGGGGCTGCTGTCAAAGTAGGGGGCAACAGATACGGCCTCCATCTTGGAAAAACGAAATACACGCACAGGTGCGTGCACGGGCTTCAACACAAGGAACGGCGTCAAGCCAGTGACAAAGATCCCGCGGTACCCGTTCAAATTGGGCAAGTAGGCCAAACGGCGCTCAATGGCGGTTCCCAAGGGATACGCGTTGTGGGGCGCGCCGGTGACGGGCACGTTATGATCCTTGACAAAGCGGAAGTTCTCACCGTCAAAGTAGAGCTTGTAGATGACGAGCTCTCCGCCGATCGTCAACACGGTCAAGAATTCTTCGGAGTGGTGCTCGTCGCCCAAATCGCCCAAGATCAACTGCTTGATGAGTGGGTCAGGGTCCAGTGCCGCAGGGTCGAAGAAACCAAGAGTGAGGTGCTCCAGAAAGCGGCTCACATCGTTCAACTGGTAGCAGCGCTGGTTGTGGAAGCGGTTGAAGGCCACAATACGGTTGTCTCCGGTGGCCAACAAGAAGGTCTTCAGGGATGGGTATTGGGATGCTTCTGCATCGTTCGCCTTGGTGTCGCTCGCCTTGGTATCGCCATGGCGCCGCTTAGTTCCACGGAGCACCAAGTTGACGTCCTTCAGCACCGCACTGAGCACGCGCGAGTTGGTAATGCAACCCGTGGTGATAATGGTGTCGGCGAGGATCTTGGGGATGTCGATCTGAGCATAGGTCTTTGCGTAGGTGTTGACAGTAAAAATCATGACATCTCCGCTGGAGAGGAATACCATGAGTACTTCGTCCTTGGCGGTGGCGTTGACGATCTCATGGTCGCCGATCTCCGAGGTGAGCGACACGCACTCGGTGAAGCTGTCGTCGTACACACGGATCTGGTGCAGAGTAACCTGGAGGATGAAGCGGCCATCATCCATCTCGTGGACAGCGAGCGTGGCTTCGTCATTGACGAAGTCTGCGGCGGCCAAGCGCGCGTAGTTCTTCTCGATCTGGAAGATTTCCAGTTTGTTGTTGAGGGCGTCGGACGTGACGAGGAAGCGGCGGTTTACGGTCCACATACGGTCGATCTGCGAAAAGCTCAACGATGAGGTGACGGTGGGCTGGATGCTAGGTGTGATGATGCTGAGCCTGGTTTCGTCGTGTGTGCCTGCGTTGGCCACAATGGATACCTCGTTTGCGTTAGGATTGGCCAAGTTGGCCTTGAACTTGTCGGTCGAGTATCGGCCCAACGTGAATCCGGCGATGGGGCCATTGTTGACGAGCTTGTCGTGGGGAATGAACTGGATGGACGAGTGTTGTATTTGAATCTGGTGTTCTGCTTCGTCATCATCATAAAGGTCATCGTCGGAGAGGTCTGATTGCAGAGAATTTGGGGCATTCAGACCATTCAGCTCATCAGTCACCTTTGTATTATTCAGATCATCACTCATTTTCGTATCATTCAGCTCATCAGTCATCTTCCCCATCGTATCCACCTTCGTATCTTCCCTACCCTTCACATCCCCCACACTCGTTTCGTCACCCCCGTCATATCTAGCCTCCACTAAAACACTGTCACCAGTGTCATTACCCATAAACATCATACTCCCCATCATGGCAACACAGCTGAGTGTCCCCACCTCCACACCAGCGTACCTGGCAGCCGGAACCTCGTCTAACGACACGCTCTTGATGGACTTACCGTCAACCACAAAGGTCACGTAGAAGAATCGCCCGTGCACCACCATCAAACACCGCGTGTCGTTGGGTAATGGCACAACGTGAGCGTGCTCGAGCTCAAGCCCGAAACTGGTACAGTCGGCATAGTTCTTGGTCGATGCTGTGATGCTCGCGGTATACTTGTTGACCGCAATACGCCGCACAATGCCTCCGTTGTCTACGTGAATGAGCTCGTTGCACCCCACCAAAAGACACCCGTTCAACGGTGCCGCAAGCGGGATAACGCGATCCACATCAAAAGGGAGATTTTCCACCTTGAGCACGGATACCGCGGATTTTGTCACCGGGTCGAGTGTGAGTACCATGAACTGCACCGTATCCTTGACCTTGATCAAGTTTCCTGCCCACGCGCGCGACGTTTGCGAGAGCACTGCCAACGTGGGTTCACGGAAGTTGTGCATGAACTGCATGTCGATGATGTCACCAATAGACGCATCGAGCGAAGCACCATCCAACAAAAAGCTCGGGTAGAAGTAGTGGTCTGCGGGTCGCTTTTCTGTGCGCTCGTGATCGTGGCCGATATCATCATCGGCGAGCTCGTCGTCGTCAACAACGAGCGGGAGGAACGCCACGAGGTTTTTGAACCGGAGTGCCGCGCAGCTGTAGTACGTGGGCTCAACGAGGAGACGAGAAGATGAGAGCCTCTCAAAGGTTGCGTCCTGGAGCAATGCCTCGTAATAGTGGAGTGACACCGTCGCAATGCTGTGGTTCTGGTGGTCCCACCTGACCACGGAGAACTTTGCGAGGCGTGTCGATACTACGAGGTAGTCGAGTTGTGTGTTTTCTGTGGTTCTTATGGGCTTGAGGTCGGTGATGAGTCCGTGGAGGGCAAATTGTTGCACGAGCTGGAGTCGATTGCCGGAGAGTGCGAATATTTGGAGGAGGGATGCTTTGGCAACCACGAGGTGGTGTTCTGAAGGCGTGATAAAGTTGCATGCTACTGCATGGCTCACGCGAGTGGGTTCGATGAACTCGTGGTAGGCGTTCATGTGGGAAAAAAAAGTACGAGCGAACGAACTTAACGAGCGAAGCCAGTTAAGTGAGTGAGTGAGTGAGTGAATTTAAATTATATATAGATATCTGAGCGAGCGAGCTTCACGAGCGAAGCGAGTGAAGTGAGTAAGTGAGTGAGCTTACATTGTATATAGATAGCTGAACGATTGACCTAAATTGTATCAAATATAGAGATATTTGAATGGATGAATAACTACATTGAATATGAGATACCTGAACGAATGGGCAACTACATCAAATATAGTGATATCTGAACGAATGAATAACCACATCAAATACAGTGTTAGCTGAACGAATGAATAACTACATCAAATATAGTGTTAGCTGAAAGTTTGAGTAAGTTAAATTACTATAGAGATATTTAAAGTGTGAGTGAACTACATTAAACATAGAGACATCTGAGCAAGTGAGTGAACATATAATGTGGTAACTGAGTGAGTGAAAATGATGAAAAATTTTGAGGACCAATTTCACATTTATAGACGAATAGAGATGAAATAGATATGAAATAGATATTCAGTAGAATAGAGTGAATAGAGATGGAATACACGGGCGTAGGATAGATGGAATAGAGATTGATATATGGCATAAGAATTGATGTAATCGTAAATAATTGAACTGAATACATGGAGTAGACATGTAATGTGATTGAATAGAATAGTTGGATGAATTTCTAGACTAACAAATGAATATTAATAGTTGTTGAATACTGGAATGATCGTGTAGAACCCTAATATACTTCAATCCAGAGTAGCTGAAGGAGATGACGGGAGTACTTAATATAAGTTGAGTGGCTGCCACAGAATAGCTTAATTGGACTGTTGGATCAGTTGGGGGCTGCCACAGAATAGCTTAATTGGACTGTTGGATCAGTTGGAGCTGCCCTAAAATAAACTTAATCGAATTGTTGGATCGGTTGGGGCCTCTAAAATAAACTTGATCGAATTGTTGGATCAGTTGGAGAGATATAAGAGTTTGTTCGTTAAAATCTCTTCTGTAATGTAACTTCACTCACTCACTCACTTCATTCGCTTCGCTCATGAAGTTCGTTCGCCAATCCCATCCATTTGCAGAAATATTAGCTCCCCTACCGCCCAGGCGATCCATACGACCCATTTTGCCCATCAGACTACTTGCCAGACCCCAGAACAGGCTTGTGCAATGTATTCGTCCAACTTGGTTGCATTTTGCCGACCCTGTGCCCGTGAGGCAATTTTTCGCTTTGGTAAAGGAAAAAATAGCAAACCTGTCATGTCGCTAACACAATCACGAAACTTGGTTTTGGAGAGTTTTGACATGAGATGGGAGCAAGGGATGGAACTGAGATGTGCGAGTATTTTTTGTATGGGAGAGTTTGTGTGAACACGAGATCTGAAGGAGGGAGGAGAAGATATGGAGGAGGAGCGGAAGAGATAGGAGGAGTGTAGTAGAAGCGTAGGTGGCTGAGCAATAGACCGAGCGAAGAGAGTGAGTGTAAGAACTTTACCAGCAGAGCGAGTGAGTGGGCTTACTACCTTCTAAAGATAACTGAACAAAGATTAGTGAGGCACTGAGAGAGGGAATAAACATATATGCAGGAAACTGAAGGAGTGAGTAGTGTATAAACTGAAGGAGTAAGTGAATAAAGAAACTGAAGGAGTAAGTGAATAAAGAAACTAAAAGAGTTAGTGAATAAAGAAACTGTACCAGCCTTTGATATTTGCCGATATTTTCCAGCTATTTGATAGCTATTTATGGTTTCATCATTCTTAAATTCCTGTCAAGATCAGCTCAGTTTTGTACGTTTCTTCCATATGTTCGATTACTCCTTAGCCATCGTTAACCTTACCCTTACTCAGTTATATACACTTACTGATTTGTATTTATATGTTCACTACTCAGATCTTTACATTGTTCACTTCTCAAATCTCTATATTCTACTCAGATCTCTATATTGTTCACTTAGCCAAAATTAACTATTCTAACAAAATCAGCGTGGTTTTCGGGTATGCTACTTGTATATCAAACTTCAATACAGTCAGGTAATCAGCGGCAGAAAAATGGATAAGAGATCTTTTCCTGATCTCCTGGAAACTAGCAAACGAGTTATTATCACAAAGTACAATCAGTCTAGTGACTTGATTAGTCTACTTGAAGACGTCTAGTTCAACGATTGTCTAGTTAAATATGTTTGTTCAATATTTCTATACAATGTTAGTTCACTCACTCACTCACTCACTCACTCGTAAAGTTCGTCAACAATCGGGTCAACTAATAATTATTGCTACAATAACCCAAGAGTGGGGACCATCACCCTATGACTACAATGAGCTCACGCTTTTTTATCATTCTATGTCATTAATCTATATGAATACACCATTATTGCTTAGAACATCATGAACAATGCTGGCAAAAGAGCGGTCAATAAACCGGTTGCAACTGGGCCATGAGCACCGTTGTAACTGTTTATAGACACGGCTGGCAATGTCGTCAGTGTGGACGAAGCCTTTGCCTGCGACACTGTTGGAGTGTTGGTCACAATGTTGTTGGAAATAACATTCACAGTCTTGATGACCGATGTTGACAAAGTCGAAGGAGTAGTGACAGGCACCACTGTGGAGGTCTTTGGAGTTTCTGGGGTTACCTCGGAAACAGTGCACTTGTTGTCAGAACAAGAAGTGATGGTGACCTTAGTGGTGGTCTGCACAGTAGTGGCTGGGGTTTCAGTAGTGGCTGGTGTAGTGGCTGGGGTTTCAGTAGTGACTGGTGTAGTGGCTGGAGTCTCAGTAGTGACTGGGGTCTCAGTAGTAGTAGCCTTAGTCTCAGTCTCAGTAGTAGTAGTCTTACTCTCAGTAGTCTTCTCAGTAGTCTCACTAGTGACAACAGAAGTGGTGTAGACAGGGGCCTCAGAGCTGGTCGAGGCCACACTGGTCAATGGACAGTAAGTAGTATAAGTTGTGTCAACCTCAGTAATGGTGGTAAGACCAGTGGTTTGCTCGACTGTCGAACATTTGTTGAGGGAACACGAAGTGATGGTCACAACTGTGGTGGACTGGACGGTGGCAGTGGAAGCTGGGACTTCGGTAGTGCTGGAAGACTTGGTGGACTCAGTGGTAACCGGAGTGGTGGCCGTGGTGCTGGCTGCTTTGGCGGACTTAGAGGTAACCGGAGTAGTAGCTGTGGTTGCTGGGGTACTCTTGGTCGTAACAGCAGCCTCGCTGGTAGAAGTGGCCTCACTTGTGTGGCCAGTCAATGGGCAGTAAGTGGTATAGGTGGTGTCAACCTCAGTGACAGTGGTGAGACCAGTAGTCTCCACCACAGTGGAACACTTGTTGAGGGAGCACGATGTAAAGGTAATGACAGTTGTGGACTGAACAGTGTCAGTTGCAGCTGGGGTCTTTACAACATTGGTGACCAACGGGGTTATGGTAGCATCATCCACACTTGGTGATGCAGACAGCGGCGTCGATGTGGCAGATGCAGGCACGGCCGTGGTAATGACGGTCAAGATTCCATCCACAGTAGTGGTGTAGGTGGTGTGACTGTACAAATCGGTTGTAACGTGGCAGACTCCGCTGGTACACACAGTGTGCGTCACAGCGACCTGGGTGTCATCGGTAGTAGTAGCAGTTTCGTAAATGGTTGGTCTTGCCTTTTTGGTGGAAGAAGAAGAACCGGCACCCACGGCCAAGCGTGTGTTGTTGCTATACATGAATGAGCTTGGGACAACCGGCGCCGACAGCGAACACGAGTTAAGTGTGGAGATGGTTGTGGAGCGAATGGTTGGTAAGGCTGAAGAGCTAGCGGCGATGGCTGCTCCCAAGAGTCCTGAGCTGACAATTATACTTTTCATGATGTGGATGAGTGTTGATTTGATGAGAAATACGAGGGGGAAGCATCGGCTTTTATATAATATGTCTTGCTCGACCAAATCATGATTCGTGCTGGCAATGCTCAGCGAAGCCTTTGTTTTGCTGGCGAGCAGCTGTTTCGAGAATGTGCCCCAGCCTCGCATGCGCTCGTCGCATGTTTAGTACGTTGATGAAAAATAAGTCAACCGTTTCGCGGTTTTGTGGTGTTCCCAGGCCTACTCCGGACGAGACCAGCTGTTTATGCATTTCAACGGCTTGCTGGTCTTCTCTTTTCGTAGGCTGCGAAAAAAACCGCTTGCTGCTGCTGGAGCTCTTTCCTAATTGGGCCAACAGCCTGCAACCCTTTTTTTACATGTTGCGTGTTTTTTTTGCAGATTGCATGACAGGTGAAATTAAATCTTTCTGATCACTACACAAACCGCGACTGATGCGTATCTTGCTAGCATTGCTGATCACCTGGTGTTTTTTGACAGGCGCGGCAAAGGGTGACTTTTCGGCATGGGATTCCTTTTTCGGTAGGAGCCTGGTGGGCTGGAGATCCTTTTTCGGCAGGGGCTCAGCATGGCAATCTCTATTAAGCTGGTATGGCCCCAAAGATACCCCGAACCACGTCATCACTTTGAACGATGACGCTATGCTCAACGTTTTCGGCAATGCCCACTACTCACTCATTTACTTTTACAGGGAGGGCTGTCAATACTGCGAGCATTTCGAGCCCACGTTCGAGCTTTTGAGCACATTGTATAACAATCGAACTTCCAATGCAGATCGTGATATACAGTTAGTGAAGACCAATGGGGCCAAGAACCCGCGCTTGAAGCTGTTGTTCAGCGTAACAAAATACCCCACATTAAAGTTGCTTAATTATAAAACGATGCACATTACAACGTTTCTGGAGGACAGATCTCTCGAGAATATCATGGCGTTTTTGGACGCCAACGTGGAACACAAATTGTACCCGAATTACGCAAATTTAGCATCCTACGTGACGTATGTCACAGATGAGAACTCTGCGGAGTTGCTCCACCAGGGAAATGTAGTGGTGGTGTTTACAATGTCCTACATACCTGGATGGCAGAATTATCGTATGCACTCGCATTTCTATCAGGTGTTGGCGGCCGAAAGGCCGTCGTTGAAGTTTGCTCTCATGGACATGTCGTCTTTTGATGGAGGTAGTCTTGTGTCGCATTTCTCTGTGAGTAACTTTCCTTCGGCGATATACTTGGCTAAGGATGGACGGTTCAAAACCTTCAACACGCACTCACAAAACTACTTGACGAACGATCGGCTTGATGACGAGCATGTGCGTTCTTTCGTAGACAATTTGCATGACGAAGGCGAGGTTTTTGGCAAATGGTATGATTCTGTCGAGGATCTCACCGTCCAGGTGGAGAATACCGAGTATGACGGGTATAGGAATATACCAGTTTATGGGATAAAGCATAAGCAGAGTGAGATTACGGAGGGTAGGGGTGATATTGAGGAGGAGTATAGTGAGTTGATGGAGCATGTGGAGTTGTGAGTGAACAAACATTAAATATAGAGATAACTGAACGAACTTCGCGAGCGAAGCGAGTGAAGTGAGTGAACATTCTTGGATATAGAGTTGACTGAACGAGCGAACGAACTGAACGAGCGAAGCGAGTGAGTGAACAAATCATAAGTATAGAGATAACTGAACGGAGGAACGAGCTTCACGAGCTTCACAAGTGAGTGAGTGAACATACCTTAAGTATAGAGATAACTGAACGGAGGAACGAGCTTCACGAGCTTCACGAGTGAGTGAGTGAACATACCTTAAATATAGATAAGTGAACGAAGGAACGAATTGAACGAACGAACAAATCTTAAATATAGAGATAACTGAACTAGCGAACAGACCTTGAATATAGAGATGACTTCAATAACTCACTTCAATCACTCTCACACAATTTATTCACACAATTAAATGGTTGCCACTCACTCACCCACTTACTCACATAATGTTGATTAACTCACACACATATGTTTAATCACTCATATAATGTTAATTCACACATAATGTTGATCAACTCACTCACTAACTCATTCACTCACTCGTCAAGCTCGTTCGCTCAGATATCTCTATGCTTAAGATTTGTTCACTCACTCACGTCACTCGCTTCAATCATGAAGTTCGTTCAGTTATCCCTATATTTAAGGTTTGTTCACTCACTCACTCACTTCACGAGCGAAGCGAGTGAAGTTCGTCCGCTCATTCAGTCATCTCTATATTTAAGGTATGTTCACTCACTTCACTCACCCACTCACTTCACTCGCTTCGCTCGTGAAGTTCGTCCGCTTGTGAAGTTCGTCCGCTCATTCAGTCATCTCTATATTTAAGGTATGTTCACTCACTTCACTCACCCACTCACTTCACTCGCTTCGCTCGTGAAGTTCGTCCGCTTGTGAAGTTCGTTCAGTTATCTTCGTTCCATCCTGCACAAAACAAGGCTCTACGTGTTTTCTAAAAACTAATTACACCAACAATGAACATCTTTAGTTTCTTTGGGGACCTTTCACACTTGGCCAGTATCTTCATACTACTTGCTGCTATCGAAAAGCACAAGTCTGTTTCGGGATTGTCTCTCAAGACACAATCTTTATACGTGTTGGTATTCGTGACCAGATATATCAACTTGTTTACCAAGTACTATTCGTTATACAACAGTTTGTTGAAGGTTTTCTTCATTGCGTCGTCTGCATATACGGTGTATGTTATGGCGTACAAATACAAGAAAGATGTTGACATTAATATGGATACATTCCCCGTCAAGTATCTACTTGGAGGTGCAGCTGTGGTGTCATTGATATTCACACACAAATACACAGTTTTGGAGGTCGCGTGGGCTTACTCACAGTGGTTAGAGGCAGTGGCAATTATCCCGCAGTTGTTCATATTGCAAAAGACCGGCGAGGCTGAAAACATCACCTCCCACTACATCTTTGCCTTGGGAATTTACAGAACCTTGTACATTCCTAATTGGATTTACAGATACGCCGTTGAGGGTCACTTCGACTACATCTCGGTGTTGGCTGGTGTTGTTCAGACTGCAATCTACTCGGACTTTTTCTACATCTACTACACCAAGGTCATGAAGGGTAAGAAGTTTGAGTTGCCTGTGTAGTGGTGCTCAGAGAACGGAGACCAAAGGTGTTGTGAGGGTAAAGGGAGGTAAAGGTGTGAGTGTATAGAGCTTTGAATGAGAGAAGCGGGTGAGTGTGTAAGTATGGAGAATGTGGGCCAGTTATTGGGTATAGAGCTTTAGTTGATCAAAAATGGAGTAAGTGAGTGTGTAAGTATGGAAAAAGTGACAACTTCAGCTTTGGATGGATAGGATTACGATTCGTTTCCAATATACACTTATGCTGCCTCAATTACACCATTCTACCTCATTTACACCATACTCCCTCATTCTTTCACACCCTCTTCCCACAATTACCTACATTACACCTTACCTACAATACCTACATTATACTCACCTCACCTACTCCCACCTAACCTACAATACCTACATTATACTCGCCTTACCCACTCCCATCTACCCTGCCATACACCTTAATGCGTTCGTCCCAATGAACCATATGTATATTATAATACACAGAGAAGCTCGATTCTAATCTCTCTTCAAAGGATAGTACTCAGTCCTCACCCCCTCCTTCGTCACTATCAAGATCTCCAAACCGTCACCTACGTGGATATGTCTCTCGGTGGCCGATGAAAAGGCGTCCTTCACCAACTGCAAAACCTCTTCCAAGCTCAAATATCTAAGAGGCTTCTTTTCCTGGCCATTGGTCCCTGGCACAAACTGGTTCTTGAAGTTGACCTGGTTGTCCAAGAATGGCATAATCAAACTGGCGGCTGAACCTCCAGCTCTACACTGCTCTCTCTCGTAGGAACCAACGGGGTCATACGAGTACACAGCACCCTTGCCGTCTTCGTCCAAACCGGCAATCAAGGTGCTGACGTAGTATGGGAAGAATCTCTTCCCATACAACAAATGCTGGATGTATCTGGCTGCGCTTTTTATGTTCAACTTCTTGCCATCGTGGTCAAACTTGTACCACTTTAACTGTGTGCGGAAGCGATCCACCAATGCTGCACCATCTGCAGCAAAGCCATTGGCGGTCATCAATATGTCGTCACCCACGTTGAAGATCTTGGGCTCGTAGCGCGAGTTGATGCTGTAGCCCTCGACCTGTCTTGTGTCACCGGCCAACACAGCAAAGTCCTCGCCTGCGATTCCCAACACCGTACCACCGTTGTCAGTGTACGGATTGAATCTGTGTTCGATCGGCGTCGAGTGTATTTCTGCCGAGTACTCGGAGGCCACGGTTGCGTTCATTGTGGAGTTGATCTTTTAATCGGGTCTGTTTTCGCCACTCTCAAGTGCTTTTTTTGGAACGGACACGACGTTGAGGAAGCGAACGAACTTCATGAGCGAAGCGAGTGAAGTGAGTGTGTTGGTGAGTGTGGAAGAGGATGGGAACGAACTTCATGAGCGAAGCGAGTGAAGTGAGTGTGTTGGTGAGTGTGGAAGAGGATGGAAGAAATATGAGGGAGCTGAGAAGATACTACGCATCATAAAGGAATACGATATCTTTATCATTATGAGGGTATTTTTTCAATGTAATGCTTTATTGATATGATGGATTCTCTCGATGGATTTCCCTCAAGAAAACTAAAGTGAATTTAGTATGAATTTCTCTAAGTGAATTTCTCTAAGTGAATTTCTCTAAGTGTGAACTTCTCTAAGTGTGAATTTCTCTAAAGTATGAACTTCTCTTAATGTGACAAATTTCCCTAAAAATGTATCTCTATAAATCTATCTCTATCAACGTATCTCTATCAATGTATGAAACTTCACAATGCTTCCATCAAAGACTTTCTCAGTTCACTGTAATAATTTCTCAATGTAATCTGTGTCAATTTATTGAATCTCTCAATCTCTCAATATATCGAATCTCTCAATCTCAATATATTAAATCTCTCAATATATTGAATCTCCAATCAATCTCCAATCTCAATATTGAAATTCTTCCATTTAAAGATTACTCACATTCCTCATACATTCTCTCAATGTCCCTATCATTCATGGAACTACAATTTGTCTCAAGTGAATACAACATACGTCTATCACATACATTGAAACATTTTGCTCTATTAATCTATGTACAAAGTGGAGCATATGGCATCTTGAGGTCTATCACACCTTACTGCTCATTCCTGAACAGCAAACAAATCAATGGCCATTCAAAACAATATCACCAATCTGAACTAGTGCCGCACTCACTCAGTCGGACCCATTCATTCATGACACTACCAACCAGACAAAGCTCAGTTCGCAGACTCCTGAATTCTAGCAATGTACGCCTTGGAAATCACATTCCAGGATCTCATGTACTTCTGCAAACACTGGTTGATACATCCCTCCTCCCCGGTACTCAACATGCTACCTGGCTGGGAGATACACTTATCGAAACAGTTCTCAGTAATCTTGTTGACGAGCTCAGTAGCATTTGCAACAGCAAGCTCTTGACTGATCTGGTTCTGGATATCCTGCTTGATCTTCTGGGATTTGGCATCCACAGGATCAGAGGGCGCAGCAGCAGGGGACGAGGTGCCAAAGAAAGCCATATTAGTGATGAAAATATCACGAGAAAAATTTAGCCAATTGCCTAGTTGTATTATCAAGTATTACTGGAAAAAGCACCAGTAATTCCGCTACAAGTGAAACTGTGCTGTTGGCCCTTTTCATGCACTAGCCGCAAAAAGTCTCACGTATTACTATAACCAATTATGAGCCAGGTGGGGACCACAGCTTCAAGCGCACACCTTTTTGTTCTCGTGCATGGGCTATGGGGTGGACCCAGCCATATGCTGACGATTGAAAAATGTATCAAGAACTTGGTAGAGGACCCTGGTAGAAGGGTGGTGACCTTGAAAGTGTCAAGCTTCCGCTTTTGGAAAACATACGACGGATTGAAGCGGAACGCGGAGAAAGCTATCACAGAGGTGCTATATGAGATCGAGGCACTCCACAGCAAGAACAACTTGAAGGTGGATCGTATCAGTTTTGTGGGGTACTCACTCGGCGGATTGATCTCTAGGTATGTGATTGGTGTCCTTGAAGAGATGCACTTTTTTGACACCGTCAAGCCCGTATTCTTCACTACCTTTGCCACCCCCCACGTTGGTATTGAGTTCTTCAACGATGGTATCTTTGACATGCTCGCGAACCGATTAGGTAAAGTTCTCTTCGGTCCGTCCGGGACGGAGTTGTTCTTGAAGAAGAAGACCCTAGTGGATATGGCCGACCCCAATATGAACTTTTACAAGGGGTTGCTCAGGTTCGAAAAGCACATATTGTTGGCCAATGTGCGCAATGATCGCACGGTGGCTTTCTTCACGTCATACATCACGGAGTACTCGCCCTTTGATGACTGGAAAAGCGTGAAAATCAAGTACCTCAAGGACTTGCCCGTGTCCAGGATCAACAGCGCAAAGGTTAAACCCAAGTTTGTGGACTTGGAAGGATGTCACAAGATCCGCCCGGAGGATATTCCGCACTTCCGGGGAAACCTACAGGAGGAACCGTCCATTTGGACTGGACGCAAGTCCACCCGTATAGCTCTATTCGCAGTTGGGTTGCTCTTCTTCCTCCCGATCTGGATTGTGTTTGTGCTAATCACCACTTCTGTAGTGTCTGTCTACAGTTTCATCAAGATCAAGTTCCTTGTTGCAGACAAGGTCGAGGACCACTGGAAGCGGGTTGTGGACACGGTTTACGGCAGGGATCCGGTACCGGAAGAGGATGCGCAGATGGGGCAGTACCAGAGGGAGCGCAGGCGGCATCTCTTACGGCACGAGTCTTTTAAGGGCGACACTTCGGGACTCACGGAGAATGCAATGGATAATATGATGTTTATGGAGGAGCGGCTTGCACACCGTAATGGTGCGCCAGATTACCATGAGGTTGACGAGGACGAGGATGAGCCTACTGAACCTGCTCTGGATGACTCTAGTGAGTCGAGTGAGAACGAGGGGGGTCTTTTTACCAAGATCAGAACGAAAAAGACAATTCTTGACATCAACAGAGTGGAAAATGATGAAAAGGCCGAGTTGCATCTCGAAAAGTTGCAGAATAAGGATGTTTCCAAGAACCCGTTGTTTACGGAGGACACTCGCTTGAAAATTGGCAAGGAGAAAAGGTTTATTATTGACAATTTGAACCAGATTGACTGGGTCAAGGTTCCTGTGTACTTGGACTGTTTTAATGCGCACGATGCTATAGTGAGCCGGCGGGGGCCAACGTGGCATCCGCGGGGGACCAGCACGGTAGGGATGTGGTGTTCGATCTTGAGGACGCATTTCACGAGCGAACTTCACGAGCGAACTTCACGAGCTTCACGAGCGTAGCGAGTGAAGTGAGTGAGTAGTGGAGTGAGTGAGTGAGTGAACAAGCATTATATTTAGAGGCAACTGAACGAGCAAACATTATATCTAGAGGAAACTGAACGAGCAAACGTTATATCTAGAGGCAACTGAACGAGCAAACGTTATATCTAGAGGCAACTGAACGAGCAAACGTTATATTTAGAGGCAACTGAATGAGCAAACATTATATTCAGAGACAACTTCACGAACGAGCTTCACGAGATAAGCAAGTGAGTGTGTGAATATACATTAAAGAGATAATCGAAAAGCGAGTAAATATACATTAAAGAGATAATCGAAAAGCGAGTAAATATACATTAAAGAGATAATCGAAAAGCGAGTAAATATACATTAAAGAGATAACCGAAAAGGGAGTAAATATACATTAAAGAGATAACCGAAAAGGGAGTAAATATACATTAAAGAGATAACCGAAAAGTGAGTAAATATGTATTAAAAGATCATCGAAAGCGAGTAAACACAGAATAAAAGATGAGCCGAACGAGTGAATGATCAAGAAAATTTAGAGGTTGACTATTGATTGGTGTGAGAAAAGAAACTTCAAGGTTGAATTTATGATTGGTGTAAGATTACTTCAAAGTGTGCACAAATATAAACAGACAAACTGAACACTGGAACAAGGCTATGGGCAATACTTCTAACCGAGTGAGTCCCAATTAAAAAACAACATAAATCTCACTGACTTGTTAACTGGGGATAAGTAAAGGGACATCTAAAACACCCACTCGTTCAGTTATCTCTATATGATTAAGCTCACTTATTTGCTCGTTCAGTTATCTATATATAATGATCATTCATTCATTCACTTGCTCACTCGCTCGTTCAGTTATCTATATATAATGATCATTCATCCACTTACTCACTCACTCACTCGCTTCGCACGTACGTTCCAGTTTTATAGACCAGTGTGCAATCTTAGACATTGCACCTACGTTCCCGTAACGGCTGCTCTATAAGACTTAATACAGAGAGAGTTGTATTAACACAGTAGAAGAACAACGTATGTAGTTGTAAGAACAACGTATTGCAACACATACACATCGAAGTAGTATTGCTCAATTAAATGCTCATATTATTTTTGGCTGCGAATTCATGAGATTGGGAACATATTTACGAATTGGCCATTAATGACAATATACTATTCCACTAGAAACACACAGTAAAAGATCTATTGGGATACTGGGACATGGTATAACTACAGAGAACACTCAGATCAATAGCCCCCTCGAAAAGCAATTTCTATACTCAATACTTTCCCTCTGTCAACGACTTTTGAATCCTACTTTAATGCCGTTGATCTATTTCCTATTGTACTTTCATATGCTGATTCTATTCTGTTGTTTTATTTCTCTATTCTATTCTTAATCTCTATTCTATTTTATTCTGTCCTCTATTTTACTCTAATTTATTCTCTTTCTTTATTCTTTTTATTCTTCTCTTTACAAATACTATTGTAATAGGCTATTGTAGAATATCTCTGTAATGATGATAGTTCACTCACTCACTCACTTCACGAGCTTTAGCTCGTTGTAAAGTTCCTTCAATTATCTTTATAATGTTAATGCTCACTCACTCGCTTTGCTCGTGAGTTCTCTCTTTGCTCGTGAGTCTCTCTTTTCTATCCCACTCATTTATTCTGAGCAACCAAGCAAAAATAAAACAATATGTTTAGGGCAACGTTTGTACGAAGCCTTCGGCTCCCTTTCCATGTGTCCGCACTGACCAGACACTACTCAAGCATGGGGATGCAGAAATTAGCCGTGCAACCGAGAATTTTGCACGGTTTGGCCTCAGTTGGTGTTGCAGGATCATTGCTATACTTTGGCCACCGGTCCACAATCGAAAACGAAGTCCATGCCATTGACACTTCGATCCATGAACTCAAACCGGCGAAAGACGCCGAAACATACGAAATGGGACTCTATGAGAACTCGCAGTCAGAAGAGCTTGCGCAGTTTAACGAGTTCCGCCGAGAACGCACCACCAAAGGAAACTACATCATGCGTACGCTATACTACTTGCGATTCACCTTCGAAGACTGGGTGTTGGACCCGATCATCACTTTCACGCGGTTTGTGGAGATCTCTGTGATTTTCTTGCCCGTGTTGCTCATGAGCCCGCTCTGCTGGTTTGGCCGTCGAGACAGAAAGACGAAGACTCACGTGCGCACGGGTGCAAAGGTGTGGTACCGGTACCTCAGATGGTCAATTGAGCTCGCGGGGGCTTCTTTTATCAAGTTGGGCCAGTGGGCTGCGCTGAGGACGGATATTTTCTCGAAGGAAATGTGCGAGGAGTTGGGCGAGTTACACTCCAACGTCAGTGCGCACTCTTTTGAGCAGACCAAAAAGATATTGAGCGAGAGCTTTGGAAATGTTCCCTTTGAAGAGATTTTTGATGAGTTTGATGAGAAACCCGTGGGGGTGGGTGCCATTGCACAGGTGTACATTGCTAAACTCCTGAAAAAGACCATCGATCGCGCAAGAGAGCAGGAGGAAGAAAATGCAGAAGAAACAAAGTCCAGTAGCTTTCTCGACAAGTTCATGGTGACCGAACACTCGGATCCGCTCACTCATGACCAGCGTGTGGCTATCAAGGTGTTGCACCCACGTGTGGAGGTCAAGATCAACAGAGACTTGAAGATTATGAAGTTCTTTGCACAGCTCATTGAGTTGATTCCCACCACGGAGTGGCTCTCGTTATCTGACGAGGTGGAGCAGTTTTCGATCTTGATGCGGTTGCAGCTCGACTTGCGTATCGAGGGCTTGAACTTGGCGCAGTTCCGCAAAAACTTCAAAAACAGACTTGACATCCACTTCCCCAAGCCGTACCTCAACTTCACCACGCGCAGTGTATTGGTGGAGGAGTTTATGTACGCCATCCCGTTGAGCAAGATTCTCTCACTTAAAGACAACTTTGGCAAGAACCTCTCCAAGGAAATTAGCAACAAGGGGCTCGATGCCTTCTTGAAGATGTTGATCCTCGACAACTTTGTGCACGCAGACTTGCACCCCGGTAATATGATGGTTCGCTTCTACAAGAACGCCATGTACGCACACGAGCGCGAGTACAAGATTGTCAAGACGAGCAACATGGAGGAGACCGACAAGATTACCCGCGAGTTGTTGGCATTGGGCGACGACAGCAAGGCGTGGTGCTCGCGGTTGACGCAGTTGTACCAGGAGGGCTACCACGCGGAGATTTGCTTCTTGGACGTGGGGTTGATCACCGAGTTGAACCACGAGGACCGTGTGAACTTCATTGATTTGTTCAAAGCTTTGAGTGAGTTTGACGGCTACAAGGCTGGTGAGTTGATGGTGGAGCGCTCACGCACACCGGAGACGGCCATTGACAAGGAAGTGTTTGCGTTGAAGGTGGAGAAGCTAGTGGGCCGCATGAAGGAGCGCACGTTCACCTTGGGCAACATAAGCATTGGAGACTTGTTGGACCAGGTGTTAAGCATGGTGCGCACGCACCACGTGCGCATGGAGGGCGACTTTATCACCGTCATTGTAGCTATATTGCTCTTGGAGGGCATTGGGCGGCAGTTGGACCCGGATTTGGACTTGTTTGCAAGGTTCGTATATGCGTTTTTGTTTGGTTTTCCCACAGAGAACAACTTGGCGGTGTTCTTTGTATAGGCATGCAGCATACTAACATTTAGCTCATTACCTGTGTTGAGGAAGTTGGGAGTTCTGAAGGAGGGATGGGAGCTTCTTAGGGATGAGGATTCGCTCAATATGATCAAAGTGTGGTTGGCTTTGGAGGTGCGCCAGTTTATCAGTGCGTCGATTCTGGACATCCATGCGTTGGTGAAGGCCGACATGTTGAGTCCGAACGTGTAGATTACCCTCACAGCTTTGTGAAGCTGTGGGGGTCGAAGTGAAGAGTCAAAGTGGGCTGTAGTTAAGGTGATCCAGCTTACTACACAATTGACAAGGATATCAAGTGGAGACTGTATGAAGGTAAGAAACGCCCTACAAGTCTAGATGGTTTACTAGGGAGATATGAAGAGAATGAGGAGAATAATGAAGTGGAATGAAGAGAACTAGAGAGAACTGAGGAGAATTGATGAATAATGAAGTGGAATGAAGAGAATTAGAGAAATAAGACGAGAACCAAATAACAGGAAGTGTACGAAGTGCCAAATAGAACAACATGAAGAGAAATTCAGACTTTTAATGACCATTCGGTCCGATTGACATGGTCAGTATTTTTATGGAAATACGATGACAGATTATTACAATCACTTGGACGACAAAATATCACACCAGTAGGACAAAATATCACTATGTCACCACCAGTAGGATAAGATATGACTATATCATTGGAAACTAGTATATTTCTATGACGTCATTAGAACACCAGTATCTTAGCATGTCCCTCTTTTGACAGCATACTACGCATACTACGATGCCACAGTGCATTATAATCGTGGTCCACCCCTTATATTCGTTCATATTAGACCGTAGACAAACAGCAATAGAAACTTGTAATTGTGCATTGAATATTCAGCTTGCTGGTAAATGCCTGTATAACGGAGCAAACGATTAAAACATTCAGGGCCAAAAATCAAAAACATACTGCTATACTCTTTTAGAATATAATCGAAAAAAAGTCAGCTCACTATGACATCAACAGCCGTACCGCCTATCGATTCCACGGTAGGCAATCAGGTACAGGCTACCGAGCGCTTCCTAGAGGAAAATACCACCGATTGGACACACGGTGTCAAAGTTCCGTACACGGTCTTCACGTACCAAAAAGTGAACTCCAGAAGTACCAAAAACAGACTCAACAAGAGCAACGAACTGGCAATTGTCCTGGCATCATTGATTGTGGACGAGGTTCAATCGGCAAAGATCCTGACCAAGGTGGAAACCCCATCGAGCTCAGCTAAAAAGGCATCGCGCCCCACTGAGAATGACCCTGCACTCGTCAGGACAGAAACCACGGAAAGCGTGTTTGCCGGGCACTTTTCGGTGCCGAGAATGGTGTTCAACATTCCTCTCAAGCTCCGGTCCAAGGTCGAAGAGCAACGAATCCCCAAGCTTTGTTTTCAGAACCATTATGACGAAGAAGACACCACATACACGTTCGGAGGACTCCAGATAATGACTGACTTTGACTGGTCACACCTCGGTATGCCCAACGACGTGGATCCGTCAATGGTGTCGGTGCACTTTCCCTGTGATCCCCCGCCTTTCGTGAGCAAGCACATCTTACTGAACCCGTTCATTACCACGAACCGCAACTTCTTCCTGTTCAATCCGTTGCGTGGCTCTCTTACATATTTGGACACATTGACTCTGGAGGAGGATCCCACCGACATAAACGCGTTCATATGCTGCCGCATATCAAAGAAACATGTGTTCTTTTATGGTGGGTTCAAAATTGTAACGGACTCTGCCACACATGACCCTGAAACAGGTCGTTGGATCATCGAGAAACGCATTGAAATGAATACCGACGGGTATCTCCTCAACAAAGGTACGCTAAAGTTCCGCAAGATTGCCCTCAGCTACAAAGGCGAACCCATCCTGCTTGCACGGCTAGGGGCCACCATCACATCAAGTATTTTTGAGCAAACAGAAAGAAGCCACGACTTGATGACAACACGCGTGCCACTGCCGCCAATTTTCTCGGAAAACGTGCGCAACGTGAAGGAAGACAGCTCGCCCGATACGGAGTACGAAAAGGTAAGAACGTTTCCAGCTTCTTCAAAGAGCCTGTCGAGTTCCTCCAAGTCATCGCTCCCCAAAAGTAGCAGCACAACGAGTGGCAGTACAACGAGTGGCAGCACAACGAGCGGCAGCACAACTCCAATAAACCCGCAAATGTGCAGGTCTACCAACTCCACGCCTCTTGGCAGACAAATTACCTCCACTTCAATGTCCTCGAAAAAGAGCCAGATTGATATCAGCACCAGGTCCAGCTCGACGCGGCCTTCGTTCAATTCCTCCTCAAGCGCCGCATCGATGCCAACGGTCCAGAAACAGTCCAAAATGAGCACGATGTTGTCTAAATCGTCCAAGATCTTCCACAGACACCATCCCAAGGACCTGCAAAAGACAATCTCGCTGCTGCTGTCTTCTCTGTCTACTCCCCAATCCCCTCTGGCCTTAAAGAACTCGTACACCAAGCAGGTAAGTCGCAACAGAGCTGTTACAGAGCTGCAGATCCCAAGGAAGACCGAACCGCAACTCAGTCAACCTGCTCCAGTGAGACCCAAGTGCACGCTTCCCAAAATAGGTGGATACACGCAATCACCAGTGACGTCACCCCAGTCACCACGAAGTCCCGCGAGCGCAGAAGCCCACAGCACAAGTGCATCAGATACTGGACAAGAAGACCTGATGGAGGGGCTGGTATCGCTAGGATTAGCAGCAGATGTCTTGTTCAACGACATGATCATCGAATCAGGAGTGAACGGCGTAACTTTGTTTGTTTTTGGTGGGTTCTGCCCGAAAACAGATGGAAGTGGCCGCACCACCTTCGAGGCCTCAGACGACTTGTTGCGCATAAACTTGTCATGCAAGGAGGATCCTAGCGGTGTCACTTTTGCTAATCAAGCGGTGGTAACCTCTTTGAAGAGCGAATTGGTCGAGAAGTGCGGCAAGGAGTGGCCTTCCCCGCGGGGGTACTTTGCGCTGTCTTTGGTGGATCAATCGCTGTACCTGGTCAACTGCTTCCTCTACACCACTGGCCTCGGCGATACTAAGGAGAATGCTACGAACAAGAAGCACAACTATGGGCCGGAAGAGTTTTTCAAGGACAAGACTCTTTTGGTACAAGGTGGCTGTGACTCTTCTGGAAACTACTTCAGCGACTTCTATCTTTTTGTGTTCAAGACTGGTACTTGGAACACGTTGGAGACGTATTGTTATGATTACTTTGACCGGCCGGTTTCTCCCGACATGGATGATGCGCGGTCTGAATTGACACGTGAAAACATGGTTGAGTCTCCCAAGTTTGTTGAAGCAGAACTTCGTTCGTGTCACCATACCGCGCTCTACTGCAAGTCTTTTGACCAGGATTATTTGATTTTTATGGGTGGTTTCCGCAATGATTACTTGCGCCACTTTGACCGCGAGCCCTATAAATCGAAAAAGTTTGACATTTCGCGACTTTCAAGGCTTCTGTTTGTCACAAACAATACCAATTTATTGCGCGTGCCCATATTGAATTTGCAGACGCAGACATGGCGTTTTGTCAGGTACTACTATGATGTGGACCATGCTTTGAGTGAGAAGTTCGTGCTGCGAGTGAGCCATAACCCGGTCTGGTTGAATTCAAGCGTGGCTAACTATGCAGGCTCTGTGTCACTCAACGGCAAGATTGTGACAATATGCCATGGGTTGGCTGTGGCTATACCGGAGAAGAAGGAGCACTTGGAGGAGATGAGGAAGGAAGTGCCGGTAGATTCCATGTTTTGGGGAGCACATGTTCACTTCAACTACCCGAGTTTGTGATATGCACGGCTATGGTCGGATTTATCAGAACTGGATACGAAGACTATTACGAATGCATGAATGAATGACGAGGATGAGAATTATACTGACTTTCACACATAGATAACTTGAGTGCACCGAGAATAACTTAGAATGTACTGGGGATAACTTGAATGCACTGGGGATAACTTGAATACATAGAGGATCTCACAGAGGATATATATCACTGAAGATAACGGACAATGCACTCTCAGCATTGACTTAGAATTCACTCAAAGTTGATTGAACTTCTGCCATATTGCATGAACGGTTTGTCTCACAAGTATGAACTAACTTCAACTTCATTTCACGAACTTCACATCGATTTTACGCGAATCTCGACTGAAGATGATATAGATCTACATTTCGACACTAATACAAAAACTTCACCAAGACCTAGGGGCGCAGTGCTTTAATTCCGAGTGGGTGAGTGTAGTTTCTCTGCAATTATTGTGGACAATTTGGGTGGTCATCTATGTGCGCGGTCTTTCAGCAAGCACACGGTACAGTAAGCTATTCACCATGGTTCCTATGTCGAGTATTTTTTTTCAAATTGTACACTATGGTAATTACTGATGACAAGATCCTAAGATGTATAAACAAACTGTGTAACAAACTGTGTAACAAACTGTAATTATTTAGATAACGATACTACATTAGCCCACGTCATATTTTCACCAGTTGTAGCCTCGATTCGTCTCTACAGCCTGATCCTAGTAAGTCTTAACCTCATTTAAATACTCAGTCAGTCAATCGCATCCAATCCCCCACCCAGTAACTTCACTCATATAAAGCTTACTCATATAAGTTCCCTCATATAAGTTCACTTACTCATATAAGTTCACTCACTCACTCATTCTGTTCGTATCCAGTCAACTTCATCAAATATAGTCTATGTGCAATTACGTAATCACCTGCGCTTCTTTGCTCTGAAAAATCTTCAACATTAAATTTGCCATTAACACAACCAAGCACAATGTTCGGATTAGGTGGAGCTGCTCCTCAAATTTCTTCCCAGCAAAAGCTTCAAGCTGCTGAGGCTGAGTTAGACATGGTTACCGGCATGTTCAATCTGTTGGTTGCGCAGTGTCACGCCAAGTGCATCAACAAGTCTTACAACGAGTCCGACGTTAACAAGCAGGAAGCTCTTTGCTTGGACAGATGTGTGTCGAAGTACTTTGAGACTAATGTCCAAGTCGGCGAGAACATGCAAAAGTTGGGCCAGTCGGGTGCTTTCATGGGAAGACAGTAAGCTATTAGCCATTTGTACATACAATTTGAAGATAAGATAGAATAGTGTAGATCGTAGGCACCGTCCAGACGAAGTTCACGAGGGAAACGAACGAAGTTCACGAGCGAAGCGAGTGAAGTGAGTTATGTGAGTGAGTAAATATACATTAATATAGAGAACTGAATGAGAAACCTGAACGAGCATGCTGAAAGAAAAAACTAAACACATGGTATCATTCTAACTTATGTCTATTTCACTCAACCTGTATCTCTCTATCTAACTTATATCTCGCTATCTAACCTATAACTCTCTATCTCATATGGTAGATCAAAAACCCTGATCATGTCTTAACATTCTACACCTTAGTGCACTGCTCACTACTCACTATTCACATCATTATTCACTTCACTATCCCCTTTACTATCAACACTTCACTATCCCCTTTACTATCAACACTTCACTATCCCCTTCACCACTCACTCACTTCACTCGCTTCGCTCATGAAGTTCGTGAAGTTAGTTCGCTCGCTCGTTCTATTTACATACTATGCTAGCCCCAACGCACGCCCCATTCTAAGCTTTATTCCCTCCCAGTTGTTAAGCTTGGGCCTCACATCAAGGAAAAAACTTGCACCCGGACCATCACTATTACCTCCATAAAAGTCAATCACATACTCAACCTGAGTTCCGCATCTGTCAACAACCCAATCATGTCTGTCAAAAGGCTTTTGGTACCCCAAAATGGTGGAACGAAACCACGCTCTTGGAGTGAGAGCTTTCAGATCACCCTTAAAGCTGGTCAAAGATATACCTCCACATTTTTTCACCGCTTCCTCATGATGCGCTCGTTCCCAGTTCATTATATGCTGCCAAACCCGCTCGTTCACGGCGTTGTGTATAGGTACCACAGTTTCCATGTCCTGCTTATCAGGGTTCCAGTTCTTTCTTTGCATGGCCTCAAAGAACTGCTTTTGTGAGGGATATATCCAGTTAGTTTCATGAGATGTGCGCGGTATGGTTGAAATTTCTCTCTCGATGGGCAAATCTACGTTAGATTTGGTAACATCCTTGGTGGTGTTTTGAAGAGTGCTGGAATCACACCCGGACTGCTTCTGCTCAATAGCATCGGGCGCAACAGCAGCTACCGAAACCTTATTAAGCCACTGGGATCTCGAGTTGTGATCAACAGGGCACTGTGCGGGAGCGCTGTTGTCAGAAGTACCCGCTGGTGACTCTGATGCATGCTCAGGCTTCCCCATCTTGCTGGCCCACACGCTTCTCGCGTTGTGGTCCACAGGACACTTTGGTTGCTCCTCGCTCATATATGTAATGTCTGTAACTTGATTAGTTTAAAAAGTTTCCAGAATAATAACTACACGTGACTTAGTCAACATTTACTGAATACATTTGGCTACTCACAAATGTTGTAATAGTACAGATTTCGACAAGGTCGAGCCGTTCCCGCAGATGCAAGGAGCCCATCCCGGCAAAGAGTCCTATTCAATGGAGGGTCTACTCCACTGCAGTTTTTTCTCCATTTAGTAAATCTTCTTCTTCTCATCGAAAGACAATTCACCAGCTCCGGCGTTGACAATGATCAACAATCCTCCCACGATGGACAAGGTCTGGAAGAATTCGTACTTCAAGAAGTCGCGGTTGGGGTCATGCGAACGGTAGTTCCAGAAGGTGTTGACAAACATGTTGTAAGTGAATAACAAGATGGTCAAGACGAACGCAGCGAACTTGGTCTTGTAGCCAACAATGATGGAGCCGCAGGAAACAAATCCAATGAAGATGATAAGCAATCTCATGAAGGACCACTCGCCAGAGAATACAAAACCAAGGAAAAGAAGAACCAACAACACTCTTCCAGTCAACAAAAAGTACTTCTTGTTGTCCTGTCCATTGTTCAACATTGGTATACCCGGCATGTTCAAGGATCTCTTGTCCCTAACCAAAGAGTCCGAAAAGGCCAAGATTAACCCACCCACCACAGACAAGTTTCTCAAAATAAACAGTGTGTCAAGAACCAAACCGTACGCCAAACCCTGGAAGAAAACAACGCCTATGAGTGCACCAGTAGCCACCATGGCCTGTTTCCTCAACACCAACAACGTGGAAGCAGTGAACATCACCACAATGTTCAAAAACAAAAACACAACCGTCAACCAGCGCCACAAATGTCTATAGTTGTGCAAATAGTAAACTTGCTCAGACCACTGAGAGAAAATGCGCAAGGTGTCCTCGTAGAACGTGGCCACGATGAAAGCTCTACCTATAGCAGGGACGTATGGCTTTAATGGCTTACAGTACTCGTCAATTAAGTCCTCGACTTTCTTTGACAACGACTCGAAGTGTTCGAATGGACTCTTAGAAGTCGAGACAGGACCAAGGTTGGAAGGGCTTCCCGCTGGTATGCCAGCACCAAACTGGTTATTGAAGTTGTTGTGACCACGGTATGACATATTCGTGAATTCAAGATTGTATATTAGTCAGTCAAAACTTGGATCAGCTCGTTTACTGGTTGATAAAGTGAGCTAGTATGTAATAGTGTTGTTGTGACAGCTGAATTCTTCACGAACCACAATCCAAATTCTGGAGAAAAATGCCAGCGGGGGATTTTTTGTTGACACGCAGATCATTTTTTCGTTGCCCTGCGTAACAAAAGCATATGGCGAAATATTAGCGCTAATGCGTACAAAGTTACCGAGTCAGAGTCGAAATTTCACTCGTAACGAGCAGGTTATTCTTAGACAACGGTTGTCATAAGGTGATCATATTGCACATGATATTGTTTGTGTGTTCATGGTAAATAACATTTATTAAGCAATAAACACAAGGGTGATGCGGTGGCTCAATGGTAGAGTTTTGGATTCCAAATCCAACGGTTGCAGGTTCGATTCCTGTCCGTGTCAATTCCTTTCTTTTTTCTATTTTTTAGCAAAAATGGAAAATTAAAACTTCTACATGTGCTTGTACTTGTATGCATTTCTATAACCCTAATTGCGACTTAAGCTGCTTTAGCAGCTCTAGAATTCCCTTGTCTCCTAATTTCCTTGTCCATCAATTCTTGGATGCGATGACTCCCTGCAATCGCCAACGATAATGCAGATTCCATCCGATCCAATGGCATCTTATCCTCCATCATGACCATAGCCAACTTCTCACTCTTCCCTATTATCCCTATGGTCAACATGCTCATGTCGTTCTCTTCCAAGGTGTTCAAATCCAACAATGGGGATTGGTCGTGCAAGCCTGTAGACACGGCCGAGATATAATCGTACATGGATATACCTGCATCGATCAAAGCCAAGGTTATGGAGTTGACCACACTAGCAAGAAGACCTCCATCCTGACTCAAAACGTGGACATCGATTTGGATCACAGTACGTGGGTACAAGTGACACATTATACTCTGCTCAAACGTCTTTTCAATGGCGGATTTTAACTCCACCATTCTCTTCTCATTTTTGGATCTCTTCTTTCTCATAAAGGTCGAGAAGCTTGCAACATTTAAGTTAACCTCGACTGTGGCCTCATCATTGTTTGCCTGTGACCGCAATGTAGGCTCCATGGGACCATGTACCATACAGATGACCTTTGTATTTCCCTGCTCCACGTAAGATGACCCATCCAGCGAGTTAGGGTGTGTGTTTATGCGGCAGTCAAACTGGCGCAACTCATTCCATCTTCTTCCATCGATACGCAAACCCTCGGGGGAGTATAGTTCCATCCGTGACATCGCGCTTTGAAAAATTAATCTTACAAAAGATTTTTTGTGTTTGATAAAAACATGTAATGGTGGATATGAATGGTGAGAAGGTAGCGACTGTTGAGTGGTTGATGGGTTAGTTCTTGTAAGCAACTGTTGTATTTTACGGAGTTATAATTATTATATGGGCATTTTGTTCCTATTGGGAAGCAGTTTTATCGTTATACTCTATCTTATTTTCATCTTTGTAGTGTTGGAGTTGACTAAGTACATTAATGATTTCACTAATGGTTTCACTGGTCACATCAATCACTTCATTACCCCCTTCACTACCCCATTCACTACTCACTCACCCACTCACTTCATTCCACTACCCCCTTCACTGCTCACTCACACACTCACTCACTCACTAACTCACTCACTCACCAACTCACTAACCCACTCACTCACTAACCCACTCACTCACTCACTCACTCACTCACTAACTCACTAACCCACTCACTCACTCACTCACTCACTCACTTAACTCGCTTCGCTCGTTAAGTTCGTTCGCTCGTCAATGAATTCGCCCAACACCCAGCAGTTTCCAAGAAAAAACCCTATCGCAGCTGTCAATAACCCCTTATCAAATGTGCTCTCGCCCAAAAACTCAAGTTTGTAAGCGTACAAAAGCCACAACCCCTGCGACACAAGCCAGACTAATAACATAAAAGCACCTCTTACAGGAGAGAGCAGGCACCTTGATAAATAATGTGGGACGAAAATGAGAAACCATATGAAGTACTGCGATGTGATGACCTTATTGAGCATAACAAATGCAAAGGTTTGCAAAAACGCCGTTGATATCACGTCTTTCTGTGCAAATTGCAACGGGATCAAGACCGCTGAAATGAGAATTTGAGGAACAAATGCGTACCTTTCAATCTGGCTAGTCGAGTGCTCAATTGCAGATTTATAGTATAACAACACATTGTACACCGAGAAGTTGTGTCTGTGGTCGATACGTGTGAGATGATACAAATACGAGTGCTCAAGAAACTCGAATCCATATATCTTGTACATAACAGTATTACATGCACTCAATGTGGCTATCGTGATGACCAAGTACCGGAGATTGGATCTGTTGGTCAAGCGCAACACGGGGAGTGACACTATAGGCTTCCCTCTAATAGACAAATAATATAATGCAGTTGGTAAGTAGATCACAGGGTATAATTTGAAGTGGATTGATAAACCCAAAAACACAGCGGAAAGATCAAGACGCGACTCTAGTAAGAAGTAGAATACGAGCATCACCATAACAGTGAGAACACTTTCACTGGATCCACGAGTACTGATTGTGATTACCATGGGGTTGAGGAGCCATATCGACGAGTATCCCAAAACTTGAACCTTGGTGAGCCTGCTGTTTTGCAGCAACAACTTGGTAATGATATAGCCGGTGACTAAATCGCTTGCCATGAAGAGAAACTTACCAAAGCTGTACCATAGCGAGCCCCAAGTATTGGGTACAAGCGCCCATGCAAGCAAAGGTGTATAGCGGTAGGTGTCTCGTTTGTAGGGCGACTGGCCCATACTCACGTACTTTGCAGCATCAGAAAACACCAAGTAGTCGATGTCAGTATATTTTACTGGCATGTATTCATCCTGGTATAGACCAAAGAAGAAGAACCCAACCCTCAAAGCAATTGCTAGGAGTAGAAGGTGTTGCACGGTTATCATGGAGCCCGAAAAAGTCACTTGGTTTTTAAAAAAGCTCATGTCCAATCCACAAGAACAAGTCTACATCGAGTACCTCAACTACGATTGGGACTCCTTTCTGGAATTCCAGGAGGGGTTGAAGGAAATACTAGATGGATATTTGGAGAGTAAGCAAGAGCAAGATCCCTCGGTTACCACGATTTCTGCTTTGGACAGGCAACAATTGATAGACCAAGCCAAGTCTTTCTTTTATTGCAAACAAACGGGTAACATAATCAACCTCGATGATTATATGCAGTGGAAACTACACAATGGAACGAAATATGATAGAAGTCAGAAGGTATTTGAGATAACAGAAGATAGTAAGGTTGGGGAAAGTGATAAGGTTGGGGAAAGTGACAAAGTTGGGGAAAAAGTTGAGAAAGTTGAGAAAACCGATAGTACACCGAAATTTGATGCCTCTGAGGAAGTGACTTCGGATGCTCCGCCTTACTCTTCCAATTACCAAGAGCTCGTCGAGCTTATTATGTCGGGGAAGCCTGTTCCTGGAACGAAGAATATTCCTGACACCATCTTGCCAGACAAAAGCTCTAAATCCGAAGCGAAACAAAGAGTGAAACCTTGGGAGAGGAAGCAACCAGAGGCTGGGGTAAGCGAATAGATGATACTTAGTGTATGAGTGATTGTGTATGGTTATGCACTTGGTGTAACAGCCTCTATGACCAGATACTACTTCTGCTTATTGCCTAAGTGACTGTATATGGTTATGCACTTGGTGTAACAGCCTCTATGACCAGAAACTACTTCTGCTTAGTGCTTACAAATAATTGGGTTAGCTGTAGTGCATTTTATTCGGTAAGTATCTCTGTATATGAAGTGAGTTTACTCACGAACGGCGAGTCCGTTCGTTCATTGCTCATTCGTTAAGTTACTCTGTATACAAGACATGTTCACTCACTTACTCACTGAACGAGCAAAGCGAATATGAATACAGTTCATTCGTTCGTTCAGTTATCCTGTATACAAAACATGTTCAAACCATAGTATGTTCACTAGTTCGATCAGTTTTTTGAACCATAGTATGTTCATTCAGTTTGTTCGTTCAATTCGCTCATTCGCTCGGATATCTTGAAATAGTGTATTTTCACTCACTCACAAACTCATTCGGTATCTCTCCATATAATGTAAGCTCACTCACTCACTAACTTATCTCTATAGTTCACTCACTCACTCTCTCACTCATGCAGTATCTCTCCATATAATGTAAGCTCACTCACTCACTAACTTATCTCTATAGTTCACTCACTCACTCTCTCACTCACTCACTCACTCACTCACTCGCTTCGCTCGTTCATTCGTTCGCTCGTTCGTCATATGCTTAGTCCTGCATTCAGTCTAGT
Source organism: Kodamaea nitidulidarum (assembly GCA_030674215.1). Classification (NCBI taxonomy): domain Eukaryota; kingdom Fungi; phylum Ascomycota; class Pichiomycetes; order Serinales; family Debaryomycetaceae; genus Kodamaea; species Kodamaea nitidulidarum. The sequence goes on along the minus strand of JAJLWI010000010.1, from coordinate 105,450 downwards.
GTAAAAAACGCATGACAGCCTCGAAGGCCGCCAATGCCGCTGCATTTGCAGGGAAAGACCTCAAAATAGAAGGTACAAAACCTCTTGTGAAGCCCTTCAATCCCCTTTCTCTATAAATGGACTTGACAGCGTCAATCCACCGAGGATACTTCTTCTCAGATCTGATCGGACTATCCGTCATGATGGTCTGCTTAACTACGTCCGCGGGATACGCAAATATCCAGAACACAGTTGCAGAAAGCCCACCCGACCAGAAGTTGATGGCAGGTTTGGACATTTTTGTATTGTCAGAAAACCAATTTGTGAATAGCTCGTATGATCCCCACCAGAAAATGAAATTCGTCCTGAAGATCATCGTAGAGCATAAGCCAGAGTAGATACCACGTATACCAGATACTTTGTAAAGCTTTTGTGCGACGTCCACAGGTCCATTGTAAATTTTCGTTTTGGCATCGTATTGCACCTGCAATCTTGCCTTAAACTGCTCCACTGGTGCTGCAACAAATGATACAGTCATACCAGATCCCAAACCAGCAATCACATGTCCCAAAAGCGGCAACTTCTTCTCTTCTGGGTAGAGGTTGTCCTTAACCATACGTCTATAGAGGTGCAACAGACCTAACATGACTGAGTCCATTAAAACCCAACCAACTAAGGGAGGCGTAAATCCCTTGTAAAATCCTCCAAAGCCCTCCTTGCGGAGTGTCTGCATAACACAGTCCACAGGACCCTTGAACTGGCCGGTTTGTGCGGTCTGAAGGCGGACTTTAATGGTGTCGAAAGGATGTCCCACGGCATTCTTCGTAACCCCAGAGAAAACACCAGCAACAAACCCAAGGTACTTTGGTGGGGCAGCGGGATCGTGGGCCTCTTCAAGGTCCAAGAGGTGATCTCGTTCGTCTTCAACAGCAATCGACATGTAGTGAGAAGAAATGAGTAATAGGGCTGAAAAAGATCAACCGTCGCAAAATTCCACTCAAACTCCGGAAGCGGAGCGTTTGCCCGGGGAGGAGATCCTGTGCCTGTGCACACTAAAAAGCACACATCTCACTCCACCACCCGTTCTCACGTATGTATGCCTATCACACGGCTCTCTATTTTGGCTTTTCCAGTTCTCAGAATAGCACCCACTTGAAGGCTTGTGGGGCGCTACCCAAACGTGGAGCTCAAATTGTCATGTCGCATCTGACATACCAATGTCGCGTAGATGTCGCACCCGTCGTGTCGTATCAATGTCGCATGTCGGATTTTTCACTTTGAGACCAATCTTTTTTTACATTGGATCACCAATAAGCAGCCTACCAGTCCCACATGAGCTCGCCCATCAAAAAGGAAGTCAGTGTTAAACTCGAGCCGGACACAAAGCCTCTTAATGGAAGTTCTGCGAGCGGTGCTGGCATACTCAACAGAAACGGCTCTGGAAACGGGAACCCGAGGGACAATCTGAGTTCTATAAACAGGGCACGCGGCACCAGTGGTAGAAATGAAACCCCAAAGCTGTCCGCATCATCTTCAAGTAGTGCTTCCGCGCTGTCTGGATGGCAAGATATCCCGTTGAAAGCTTGTACCAAGAAGGAGGTGGAAGATATTCGGTTCCACATTATGAAGTTCCAAAGTACAAGGGATGTGGACATCATGGGTGACTTTAAAAGACCCGTAAGATTGCATAGAAAAGACCCGCGCAATATCCAGTTTCAGTTGACGCGTGCACAAATCGACCAGCGTAAGCGCGAGCAAGAGGCCAAGAAGTTGGAGAAGGAGCGCTTACGTGCCCAGGGAGTGGAGGTGGAAGATGATGAAGAAGAAAACCCTGAAACTATGGGGCTTGATGACGATCCTAATAAGAAGTGGGGATTTCAAGGACAAATGGATTTAACACAAGTGGCCCCCGATGGCGGTGCACGTAAGGCTAGAAGGTCACTATTCAAACGGAAGACCCGCCAGGTGAGCTCCATGGACGAGAAAAAGAGAAAGTTGCGTTACGAAGAACATTATCCTTGGGTCATCGAAGACTATGAGGGAGCCAATGTGTACGTGGGTAACTACGAGGCCGGGTCCTCTGATACGCAGCATGTTCTTTTCGTATTTGACAAAGACGGGTTCAAGATGGTGCCTGCTGAAAAGGTTTATAGATTTACACCAAGAAACAAGTACGCCACGTTGACTTTGGAAGAAGCCGAGGCAAAGATGGAAAAGAAATCTGCCGTCCCTCGTTGGTTGATGAAACATATGGAGGAGGGTAGTGAAAACGATGTACGCTACAAGAACAGCACTGGCGGTACTCTAGCTCCAGGAAGACCAGCCCCTGTTCAACAAAGCAAGCCAGGGTTGCGCACGGTCTTGGGTGGTGGCTCTTCTCATGACAGGGACTCTGATCACGACGATTTAGATTTTGATGAGGAGTTTGCTGATGATGAGGAGGCGCCAATCATGGAGGGTGACGAAGACGAAAACAAGATGTCTGAGAAGAAGATGAAGAAAGACATGTTGAAAGCTGCACACTTGTTCGATGGGCAAGAGCAAATTGCTGACGACGACTTGGACGATTTGTTCGAGACTGAGACTAGAAAGGTTGATAAAGAAGGCAAAAAGTTGAGAAAAGTCTTGAATAAAACTGAGGGTGGAGTGTACGACAGTGATGATGACGATCAATTAAACCCATACTTGTCAAAGTCAGACTTGGAGAGTGATGATGAGAGCGATGCAGAAGGTCTTGTCAAGAAAGAGGGTGAGGATGGTATCCCAGGTCAGCCTGGTCTCAGGTCAATTGTGGCAAGCAATGTTGGTGATGGCTTTGTTATAATCAGAGCGCCACTGAGTTTCTTGAAGGGTTTCCCGCGTGGCGAATGGACTTTGAATGGTCGTAAAAGAGGTCTTGCAGCCATCAGTTCTCCAAGGAAAAAAGCCAAGATCGATGACAGCAAGTCTCCACTCAAAATCAAGCTTAAAACTGAAGGCCGCGGTGTATCTCCTTCTCCTCCAGCATCAACCCCAGGTTCTCCTTCAGGGGTGGACTTAAACTCAGCTGGTCCAGACAACTTACTCGTTACTGTGAAGGAGGTTTTGGATATCGTTCGCAATAATCCACTTACCACTAAGGAGTTGTTGCTTAATTTGAGACTGCGCGTAAGCACGCATCCAGACAACAAAATGAGAATCATAAGCATCGTCAAGCAAAACTTACGTTTGGTTGACGGAAAGTTGGTTTTGAAAGAATAGGGTTTCGGGCAAGATGCCTGAGGAAGGGTTTGAAAGAATAGGATACCGGGCGAATTGCTTGAGTAAAAGTTTGAATGAATAGGGTTTTGGGCATGTTGATGGAAGGTTGAAATAGTGTCAGGCAAGTTGCTTGATGAAAATATTTTATCAGATCGGTCTTACATGGTGTATGACGACTGGTGCCGGCAGAAACCGATGAACGTGTTAAAGCAATTTTCCTATATCATTCTAAAGGATATCAGTATTACAATATAGCATTATACAAAATAATATAGATAAAGATTCGTACTGGGCTCAAGAGTAAAATGCTCCCATTTTTCTGATTCTAAAATTCCTCCGTCATATACCAATACTAACAACAACTCATTATCTTCTTTACGCTTCAATGATGTTTTCCTTTACGCCACTTCAACGATGTTTTCCTCATCGTCACTTTCAACCTCCATCTCCTCAACATTCTCTGGGGCTTCGTCTCTCATCAACAATTGCACTAATCTGTCGATCAAATCATGAACTTCCTCTGACAGCAGTGCCTTGTGTAATTCCTTAATGATAGCGTACACTGATTTAGCCCTCAAGTACTCTCTCACTGGCCTAGTGGTACATAACAACAACAAAGATTCTAAGTGTGTGCAAATAATAGAGTCAAGGGGGTCTCTCTTCTTGTCTTCAGGCAACAACTGAAGCTCTTCTGGAAGGTTAAACATGTCGTCATCATCTATTTGCTCGGGACCAGCAATAGGCAACAAAATGTACGGCAACAAATTGATTCTCTCATCCTCAAGTAAAGTAAGATGTCTGTTGGTGTCGAACATCGAGTTCTTAATTGTGGAGGCAACTCCCTCTCTTCTGATCTTGGAGTCATACTTTTCGGTAAAGACCAACAACTTTGAAATCGGAACAACATTGTCGTAGCTCTGTTCAGTCACAAAGTAAGTTCTTCCCTGCTCGAAACGTGAAATGTCTGCAAAAAAGTATGCCAAATAATCGAAATCTGCGTATTTGTTTAAAGAACGGTCACTGCCCTTCACAAAGCAGTCCATCAAACAGTCCATAGCTTTGTTTGATTTGAAAATCTTCTGCTGTTCCGCGTCCTTGTGCTCGACTGAGAACTCAAATACTTTGTTGATGGCATCATTCTTGGCTAAATTGGTCAACAAGATACACATCAAATCAGCATTTGAGTTGCGGAGATTGATGATCTGCTCCACCAACCACTTCAAGTAGTCAGTGTCTTCAACGATCAAGTTCCTCATAGTGATATCTGCACACAAGTTGACCAAAATGGTAACGGCATTCGTGACGTTGGTCTTTCCCTCGTCCTTGGAGATCTTCTTAAGATCAGTAATCGCCTCGTAGTTCGCATATGCAAAAATCTGCTGGTGTGGGCCCTGAGAGTAACCAACCAAGTTGTCCAAGGCTATCTGGACGACCGCAGGTTGCGGTGAGTGCAAGAATTCAACGAGTTCTTCAAGTTCCGTAGGCATCGCTAATCAAATCACAAATTTTTTTCGCAGCCCAAAACGTTAGGTGCAACAAGAGTGCTCGGTAAAAAAGACATGACTGTAATCTAGAGTACCTACTGAACTATTGCTACTGCAACGATCTTCTCTTCAATGTGCTCACTAAATACTAATTGATTATTTTACTACTGAGCTAATCAAATTCTTCGTCTTTCACTTGCCCAACCACTTGAAGGTAATAGTAATAGAAGGCCACGGACTGCAAATGACTGTCAATCAGTTGCCGCTCGTCAACAGTGTGTTCGTCATGAGAATCTCCATCCCCTGGCACGTACCTGAAAATGTTTCTTGACAATCCCCAGTAAGACTTAGTGTCTGTATTTCCGATTCCAAGACCGGGTGCCACAATTGTGGTTTCGCCTTTTTTAATGTGTTCCTCGAATAAATAGCGAAGTGCACTTGCATAGACGTTCCAGCTGCCTCCGTTCGTAGGTGTCACAGGCGCAGGCTCGAGTGGGTTCTCGTGACTATAGTTGAAAAATCCTAATTCTGTTGGAGCTATTAACTCCTTGCCATTAAAAGTGAGACCCAAGTTGAACTTAGATGCGACCTCCTTTATCTGATCAAGGATCTTTTCACTGGTAGACCCCACAGACTCTTCGATCGCGATTCTGTGATTCACCTCAGTGAATACAAACTCAGGGATCTCATTCAGTGCCATACCAGAAGATATCATGTCAACTGACTGCGAAGTTGTAAGAGAGTACTTAGATGCACCATCCAAATTGACAATATACTCCAATGCTTCGGCATTCGCTTTCTTGTCTTTATCTGCACGTAAGAAGACAGATTTCAAAGACGTTTTCATCTGAGTAGAATGCTCTGCGGCACACTGGAACTTTTTAAGAATCGGGTTGATGTTTGTAAGTCTGCTAGCGAACTGTATGTCCTCAATATTCACCAACAACCTCGCCATTATACCGATAGCAGTGTGGTCAGGTGGGACACTCAGGTGGCCACCCTTGGTTTCTAATTCGATGATCGAGTCTAAGTAACCCTTCTCCGTGACATCGGGGACAATCAAGTTTACACCCTCGATAACCTCCAATCCTGTACTGCCCTCATCAATGACTTGGATAAAGGAATCTTCACCGTATTTATCAAGAAGGTACTCCAGAATGTATTGTGCTCCTTTGCCGTCGGTCTCTTCGTCATAGCCGAAAGCCAAAACCACAGTCCGGGTTGGTTTGAAATCAGCTTTCAAGAGTAACTCAACACTCTCAAACAAAGCAATGAGCAAGTTTTTGCAATCTGAAGCACCACGTCCATAAACGTACTTGCCGTCAAAATGTCCATCATAAGGGGGATACTTCCAGTTTCTGGTGGTTTCTGGTATTACTGGGACCACATCTTGGTGTGCTGCAAGTAAAATAGGCCTCATTTCCTCTACCAGTCCCTTCCATGTATACACTAAAGCAGCCTTATTGACCTTGGTCAATTCCAAGTGTTTATGGACCAATGGAAACTCTTTCTCCAAATACTCGTGGAGATCGTAGAACGGCTTCCATGTAGCCTCCAAATATCCCTTGTATTGCAAAATGTCCTCGGGACTATCGAACTTTGTTTCATCAGGGCTAAACTTTTCCAAATCACTCGGATCTTCCCAGCCAAACAATTCTGTAGGGATACGAACGGCGCCCAGTAACTTAGATACTGAAATCTCCCTATATTTCTCATCTTTCAAGATGTACTCTATATCTTTGACGTCAACTCCGTAAGAAGATATGTTCAATTTTGGCACTATGGGGCAAACTCCATCCGGGTTCTCTGGTAAACTCACTCGACTCTTGTCGAAAAGATACGTTATTATCATGAATGTCAGGTAAACAACAATGAAGCCATTCACCAAGATCAGCCTCATGTTCGATGGCTTTACTTGGACAACTTGCTTCTCTCTGTCCATCATCATTTGGAGGTGTTCAATGTATTTTCTGTGTTTATCAAATTTTGCTAATTTTTAAGGGGTGATCTTATCTTTTCTTTATTAATTTAACTAAATTTATAAGGTACTGGAAGTACTAGTACTGCCTAGAAGCCTATCCTAGGCGCTACATTGACAACAGCGGACCGGCCCAGGGCCGTGATCAGCCCATATTCCCGGCCCCTCCCGACCCAGCTTTCGTCCCCACGTCTTGGTATAAATATGCCCTAAACATCCTATCTAAATAAACAAGTATCATACAAGCTATACTCTGACCTAAAGGGTGGAAACCCTAACAAATTTATGGATAATACCCAAGTGCTGTATTTGGTCCTGGTGGTGTAGTCTTCTCATACCTTCAATTTTTGTCACAAATAAGCCCCGTGGGGGGTCCTCTCACATGCTTATCTTAACCTTATCTTGTCCTTATCATTCCTGTATAATGGTCTAATATCTTCGTACAGTACAACTATAAAGCAATATGTATGATTTATCCTGTATACAAGACCATACATATCATAAATATCAATAAGCAATGAAAGCTTCTTACAGTCAACTTATTACACTTTTCTTTGAAGGAAGGCTGTAACGACACAGCATAATTCTAGAACTAGAGGGAACCATTAAAATTTTCCATCTTGTCTTGTTTGATAAATAATCGATGCACGGTTCAATGTTTGTAGCTCACATTAATGTTTGTGAATCACATGAGTTTTAATTGAGTCAGCCAGTCAATCAGTCAGTCAGTATGTTGTGTTCATTCACAATTATCCACTCACTCGCGAGGTTCGTACTACAATATTCCACGTTACATAATCGTTATCATTTTCTATACACACACTTAGTTCTTGGAGTTAGCCTGAGCAGACAACTTGGCCTGAGCGACAAGGTTCTTAGGAGCATCCATCTTTGGCAACATGACCTCAATCATTCTGATCTTGTCTGGCTTGTTGAAGGCGTCATCCTTGAACAAAGTCTCAACTTCTCCTATGTTCTCGACTCTAATAGCATCGTAGTTCTTGGCGTTGAAAGCTGGCAACAAGGCGAGGTTGTTCCATGGCTGGATGTCATTGTAACCAGCGGTTTCACCGTGAATCAAACGCTCAATGGTGTAACCATCGTTGTTCAACACGAAAAGGTATGGGTTGGTACCGTTACGGATCATAGTAGAAATCTCCTGGACTGTCAACTGCAAAGAACCGTCACCGACGAACAAAATAACTCTTCTCTTAGGGTCCAATTCTCTGGCAGCCATGACTGCACCCAAAGTGGCACCCACAGAGTAACCAATGGAACCATACAAGACCTGAGAGATACCAATGGCGTTGTTAGGGAAACGGGACTGGACAATACCGAAAGCAGAAGTACCGGTTTCGGTGATGATGATGTCACCCTCTCTGAACCAAGAGCTGACTCTGGTCCACAACCACTCTTGGGTCAACTTGGTAGAAGAAGTAGCTGGAGTGTTGGCCAACTTGACCTTTGGAACTGGCTGCTTGACGTAGTTGCTGGCAGCTTCCTTGACGTCCTTGAGCAAGACCTGCAAGACCTCCTTCATCTTGATACCTGGGAAGGTAGCCTGTCTAATCTTTGTGTAGTCGGAGTGGAACTCAACGACGTTCTTGGTCTTAAGGGAGTAGGAGAAAGAACCAGTGTTGAAGTCAGACAAAAGAGCACCGACAGACAAGATCAAGTCGGCGTCCTCGACAAACTCACGGACCTCAGGGTGAGACAAGGTACCGACGTAGACACCACCGAAGCGGTCAGAGACGGTAGTACCATCGCCAGCCATCTTCTTGGCAACCTTAGCAGCCAAAGAGGAGTGGTCGCCATCCTGGTCGTCAACTCCACCTTCGTCAACAGCACCCTTACCCATTGGAGTGATGAAAACTGGGAACTGAGTCTTCTCAACCAACTTCTTGACCTCTTCCTTACATCCATGTCTAGAAGCACATGCGTCAACCAAGAAGATTGGGTTCTTGGCCTTCTTGATCATTTCCAAGACGGTTTCGACAACCTCCTCCTGACCATCCTTGTTGTTTGGAGCAATAGACAAGTCAATTGGGGTGTCAAGCAAGGAAGCTGGGACGTTCAAGTCAACCAAGTTGGCTGGCAAGCCAACGTAGACTGGCTTCTGGTGAACAACAGCCTCTCTGATGCATCTGTCGATTTCGGCTGGTGCGTTGGAAATGTCGGAAATAAAGGAGGTGGTCTCGGAAATGTTCTGGGACATTCTGTGGTACACAGTGAAGTCACCGTTACCCAAGGTGTGGTGGAGCAACAATTGCTCGGCCTGTGAGGAGATGGATGGGACACCAACGATGTGCAACATAGCGACGTGTTCAGCGTAAGCGCCGGCAACACCGTTCAAAGCACTCAATTCACCGACACCAAAGGTGGTGATAAGACAGCCCATTCCCTTAACACGGGAGTAACCGTCAGCGGCATAAGATGCGTTCAATTCGTTGGCGTTACCAGCCCAGACCATAGAGCCCTTTCCGTGATCGGCCTCGACCTCGTAGATCTTGTCCAAAAGGGACAAGTTGAAGTCACCTGGAACACCGAAGATAGTGTTGACCTTGATCTGGTGCATTCTCTCGAAGATGTACTTTCCAAGTGTTATTTCTGCCATGTTGATTGTTTGTTGTTGTTTGATGATGATATCTGAAATATGTTGCAGGGATATCTCGCATTTTATATATTTAGTGATTCGCCATCATGCGATTGCTATGTACCTTTTTGCAGCAATCACCTGACGACCGAAAGTCCGAAAGCATAATTATGGAAGAAAAGTCCGAATCCGGGTTTTGCCGTTCCGAGGAAAAAGAACAAATAGACAAACAACGGTGAAACCAGTTGGACCAACAGTGAGGCCAAAGTGAAGTAGGTACATAAGAGAGCTGTTGTATGTGTTCTCAATGGACTAAACTAAAATTTAATCTACATATTCTCACTATAGTAGCAGATGTTTGGCGACTGGTGATCATCGGGTACACTCGTGAAGGGTGTACGTCATACGCGGACGCCCATACTCCATTACCGATACGCAGGATGGTCTTGCCTGCCATAACACGGAAGTGTACTGCCTTTTCACGAGTGGCTGCAACCTCCGGGTTTTTTGCGGGCTACTGTCTCGCGAAATAATATGTAGTCAGGTGTGTAAAAAGTCCCGCATACGTGGGCTGTTGTTGTCAGGCTATAGTCACATGTGTCAGTGCTATGCTCGCCGGGTACCTGTACAATATTCGCCGGGGTATCTACAACACGCAACGAGGTGTTTGTTAACAATTTCGACAGAATCTTGGAAAAAGCATGTAAAGACTGGAAGAATAAAGGACCTTTGGCATTAAAATTAAAAAACTCACAAAATGCAAAACACGTGGATATACTTATACGGCTACGATCTTCATCACCTGTCTGGAAGTTTGATGTACAAAATAAAGTTGCAACGGTGAGATCAAATACTAAGTAGTATAAATCTTATGTACGCATCTTGCTAACTTGCTCTTTAATCTATAAAGTCATCGTCATTCTCCAAGCTAGTATAATTCTATATTATGTATGTATAAGGTTTGCTCACTCACTCACTCGCTTTGCTCGTGAGATAGTTCAGTTGTCGTTTGCTCACTCACTCACTCGATTTGCTCGTGAGATCGCTCAGTTGTCGTTTGCTCACTCACTCACTCGCTTTGCTCGTGAGATCGCTCAGTTGTCGTTTGCTCACTCACTCACTCGCTTTGCTCGTGAGATCGCTCAATTGTCGTTTGCTCACTCACTCACTCGATACTCGTGAGATCGCTCAGTTGTCGTTTGCTCACTCACTCACTCGCTTTGCTCGTGAAGTTCGTTGCTCTTTAATCTATAAAGTCCGAATCGTTCTTCTCCTCCTCCAACCTTTGCATCTCGATGGAGTTGGTTGCTCTGTTTTTTCCTGCTGGAATCCAGCTGTAATAGGTACTCACGAAAGGGTGCAAGCCCTTGCGGTAGTTCAACATAACAATAATTTCAAACGCAATGGTTGCAAAAAGAAAAACGAGAGTGATTACTCCAAAAGTAACGAGCGACTTGCGGCCCGGGAAGTACGCACCAGGATGAATTCCAATGTTGAACGCGGAAGCATACTTGGTAAAAAGACGAATCATCTTGAAAAGCACATACGCACATCCACAGCCAAATGCAATGAACGTGAGGATGGTCAAGGTGTAAATTTCTCTAGTGGTGGCAAGGTCACTGAGGAATAACACAACCAAGGTGAGTGGCAAAACAATGACAGTCAAGATAAACTCAGTCGACAGCTTCTTGTTGATCATGATGACGATGAACTGAACCAGGAATCCCAAGAAGAAGAAGAAGTCGAAAATGAGAAGTGCTCTGTGGATTTGGAACATAGTGTACATGCGGCGGATGCGCACATCTGCACCTATTTTCTTGAAGCGAAACCACTTGACATTATCGCGAAGTACAAAGACCAACAAACCTGCCTGCAAGACGAAGGTTACCGCTAAAATCGCAATGGTGGCGATGTTGGTCGCCTTAGTGGCCGTGGCCCATCTCAGGTCGAACTCTTTCGGAAAAAGTTGCCCAACTTCTTGGTACTGTATACCGGTGTATATCAGCATTGCAATATAGAAGAAACAGAGCATAGCGAGGAGCAACATGTTCTTAGTGCGGAGACCAATCATGGTTAAAACAACTTGGTAGACACCCGCAAAGATGAAAAGTGCCAAGTAGATGGACATCTCCGAGTAGCGTGCCACCAGCTCGGTGTTCTCCTTGTGCACATTGATTACCGCAAACATGTATGCTTCAAGAGCAATGATCAAAGCGGCTGAGACCACCGATATACCCAAGAATATGCGTGAATTGTGCTTGTACTTGTGGTCATCTCTCTTGACCAAGTTGTCTTCGGCTATTGATTCATCTCCATTGGCCCCAAAATACTCTGTAGTAATGGGATGATCCTCGGCAACAAATCCATTTTCCGTGAACGAAGCCACAGGCGAGATCTCGGTGTTGGTGTGGAGAATACTCGAGTCTCGTAGACTAGCGAAGTTGTAGAAGTTTTCGTTATTCATGGGGTAACTATAAGGACATTAATGCCAATATAAATGTTTTGTGCCGGTATCCACACGATAGTTGTCTGCAGGCTGATAATAACGATCTCTTCGCTTAAATCCGTGTCACATGTGACCATGAAGCGGCACTACTGGCATACGTGACACTACTCGCCAGAACATAGCGAGCATTTTTAGCACTTACGTCATACCGTCAGGGAAATCAAATGTACAGCCGTGTCATGAAAATCGGTTTAGTGACACTGCCACCGAAGATGGCCAAAGCGTTTGAACACGGGGTTTGAGGTACACGGTATATGAGTTGGTATTGCACAAAAGACAGTTTAAGAGATGTTTGTTTAGTGCCAGCTTCACTTTCACAAGCGAGTGAAGTGAGTGAGTGAGTGTTTAAACAATAAAGATATGAAGTGAGTGACCAAACTATAATAAAAGATATAAATAAATCACAGGCGTAACCGATGAAGTTTTTTTGACCAATGAAGTGATTTCAGATGATCTAAAGAACAAGGATGGGTAAGAAAAACACACTAATGGTGTGTGTTTGTGTTCTCAGTGTTATGAACCAATACGACACAATTTCATTACTGTATTGTGCCTCTAGGATCCAGTGTGCTATTGGACTGTTTGGTACTTTATATCACCAGTTGATCAGGTACTCAGTGTGCTGTGATCTATTTTGTGGTATTCTATATTCTTTCTGTTCTGGTACTCAGTGTGCTGTGGTCATATAATGATACTTAGTGTATTGTTCTATTATCGTCACCTTAGTGTATTGTTCTATTATTGTCTAGTGAAACTTAGTGTGTTCTATTATTGTCTAGTGAAACTTAGTGTGTTCTATTATTGTCTAGTGAAACTTAGTGTGTTCTATTTACTATTGTCTAGTGGTACTTAATATGTTGTATTTACTTTTTGTCTACTGGTACCCAATGTTATAATATTGGTCTATTTACTATAATGTGTTGCTTTTAGAGGTGGTGATAACCAGGCCTAACGCCAACTCACACCACCTTTAGCTTTAACTACTGGTACACTGTATCATACTATTTTCCTTTTTGGTATTACTTTGTATTACTACTCATTTGTATGTACTCACCGTTTATAGTCCTCCAAAATACTCAGTACTCTACATGGTGTAATATGCCTTGTTCATCTCGTGCTCTCACCTCGTTAATGCTCATAGTTCCTACTTAGTTAGTTCACTCACTCACTCATACAGTTCACTCACTCACTCCCTTCACTCATTTCAGTCACTTCAGTCACTTCACTCCCTTTAGTCAATTCAGTCACTTCACTCGAATTCATAGTCCCCTACATCCTCCTCCACCAATCCATGCTTCTCCTCATGAAGATCAAGCCACTGCACACTCTTCACAACACCCATCACATCCTCCTTACTAGACTCTGCAACCAAGAGCGCTATCGCATCGTACCCCCCCGCACCCGGAACAACACCACCAATAACTCCCGGAAACCTCAGGCACTCATCAAGAAGCTCGGTCTGCTCACGCGGCTCTATAGACGCCCCACTGAGAGCAGTAAACCTCTGCAAACACGTCCTCACACGACGGATGGAAGACACAAGATCGGAAAAGATCGGCGAGGTGGAAACGCACCCAAGCTCCCGCGAGTAGGCGTCTGGGTCGCTGTCATGCACACTGTGTAAGTTCTGGAGCGCCGCCATGAATTTCTCGTTAGCTTCGCTCAAGTCTGCATAGAGCTGGGCACTCTCCTCCGGCAGCCTCTTGCGCCACTCCATCACAGTGCCTACCAATTTCGGTGTTTCCGACCCACCGCAGATGTCGCCCATCAACAAACAGATGCCCGGCGGAAGAACACACTCAGTATGGTTGAAATCCCAGGGAGTATCGACTGTGTTTTTGACCACCCCATGGAATGCCGCGTTGTCGGTGCCTTTGAACTCCGGGCCATTCAACACTTTGTTGACTACCAGTGGCTGGAAACGCCTATAGAAGATAGAACCATAAACAGCTGCGGCCACATCGAAGCCCGAGCCCACCTTCTTCTGGGCCAAACAATGGGCAAGCTGCGCAACCGCATGAACTGTGTCTTTCGAATTGACAACATCAATGCCAAAGTGCGACAATAAGCCTGCAGTGACGATGGTCACCAAGCATGCCGAAGACCCCAAGCCGGTCTTGGGAACATCCTGGATGGCCGAGTTGTGGAATAAAAACTCCTTGTGGCCGTTTTTCGACCTCTTTGCAACGGTATGCTCCTGCGAATGGAATCCAGGGTCGGAGTATATGGTGATTTCGACATCAAAGTGCACCTGTGGATTCACGTAGGCTAAAACCATCAAGATTGTAGCCTCCAAAAAGGGGTTTTTCCTCCCATTGACCTCTGGAAATGACAGGAAGTCAGCGGAGGCAGACAGGTCAATCACATAAACCCATTCACCGCTGGCAAACTGGGGGGAACGTATAGTGATACGGTTTTGCAGCGATTGAGCAGCTTTGACGACAGCATGCATGCGTGCTGAGAGCGCGGTCACGTAGGAGTTGTAAGTTGGATCCAACACGAGGTAGCCGCCGGCCAACATTGCTTTGCCTGTGGCACTGAATGCGGGCATTATGAGTAAATGCGATTAATTGAAAAAGATCTGATAGAATATATTTTGAAAATATCAATTAGATACAGATTAGTTAGATCAGTCAACAGGATAAACTAGGATCGAGAGATTTAGATACCTAGGATTATTTGGATATAAGATCAGGTTTCTGTTGGGTGTAATTGAGAATAGAAGGTGTTTTATAATCATCAACCAGAGTTAGGTATAATTTATCATCAACCAGAATTAGGTATAACCTATCATCAACGATTAGAATCAGATATCATCACTATAAACCGGATATCATCTATCATCAACCATTAGAATCAGATATCATATATAATTAACCGTTGGAATCAGATATCATCTATCGTCAATCAACATCATCAGATATTATCTACCATCAACCAATATTAAATATCATCTACCATCAACCAACATCATCACATATCATCTTTCATACCAACCACTATAAACCAAATTCCATCTAATAACTCATCAATACAATAGTCAAAAGCATCATTGTTATAATGTCCATCCAAAACCTTCAACAAAATAAAACCATCGGCATTATTGGCCTTGGTGACATGGGATTGCTTTATGCCCGCAGATTCAGCGAGGCCGGCTGGAAAGTCGTTGGCTGTGACCGCGAAGAGTTGTACGACACGCTCCGCGTCACACACGCAAACGAGCGCTTTGAGGTGTTGAAAAACGGACACTACGTGTCACGCATATCGGACTACATCATATACAGTGTAGAGGCCGCCAACATCCGCAAGATCGTGAGCATGTACGGGCCATCCACAAAGTTTGGTGCCATCGTCGGAGGACAAACATCGTGCAAGTTACCAGAGGTGGATGCGTTCGAAGAGTACCTTCCGCCAGATACAGAGATTGTGACGCTTCACTCACTCCACGGACCCAAGGTGAGCACCACGGGCCAACCGCTCGTGTTGATCAAACACCGTGCGAGCGATGAGAGCTTTGCGCTTGTGGAAGCACTTGTCAGCTGTCTCCAGTCCAAGTTGGTGTACTTGTCTGCGCAGGAGCACGATATCATCACCGCCGACACACAGGCAGTGACACACGCCGCGTTCCTCTCGATGGGCGTGGCATGGATGTCCTCCAACCAGTACCCTTGGGAGACTCCCAAGTGGGTGGGGGGTATTGAGAACGCCAAAATTAACATCTCAATGCGTATATTCTCTAACAAATGGCATGTCTATGCTGGACTCGCCATCACCAATCCACAGGCGCACGCGCAAGTTCTTCAGTACGCCAAGTCAACGACGGAGTTGTTCCAGCTCATGATCCAGGGTGAGCGTGAAAAGCTTTTGGAGCGCCTCACACGCGTGCAGAAGTTTGTGTTTCAGCACATCCATGAGGACGACGAGCTTTTGTTGAACGACAGCTTGTTGCAGAAGTTTTCGCTTAGCAAGGCGCCGCCTGGTGGGTACCAGCCCAACTCGCACTTGTCGCTTTTAGCGATCGCCGACCTGTGGTACCACTTGGGCATAGTGCCCTATGACCACATCATTTGTCTGACGCCGCTTTTCCGTATTCTTCTCGGTGTGACCGAGTACTTGTTCTGCACGCTGAACTTTCTTGAGAAGAGCATTGAGGCGGCGGTGAGCAATCCCGAGTTCCGTGTGGACGACTTGGAGTTTACCATTGCTGCGCGGAACTGGTCCAAGATTATTTCTGTGGGCAACTTTGAGCTTTATAAGAAGGAGTTTGAGAGTGTGCAGCAGTTTTTCCTGCCGATGTTGGCTGAGGCGAATGAGATTGGAAACGAGATGATTAAGACTATTTTGCAGAGAGTGAAGGAGCGGGAGGGAAAAACTGAATGAGCGAACGAACTGAACGAACTGAACGAACGGACGAGCTGAACGAGCGAAGCGAGTGAAGTGAGTGAGTGAGTGAACCTACATCATAGAAGAGACTAAATGAGTGAGTGAACTTAAATCATAGAAGAGACTAAATGAGTGAGTGAACCTACATCCTAGAAGAGACTGAATGAGTGAGAGAACTTTCATCATAGGAGAGATTAAAACAACGAATGAGTGAGTCTATCATAGGTCAACCGACTGTGAGTGTGAATGATAATCACATATAGAGAGAACAGCTAAAGATTTCACCCTTCAAGTTAAAGAATAGTTCCAACTTGCTTGTTTATTCAGGTTATTGAATGAGTGAGTCTATCATAGGTCAACCGACTGTGAGTGTGAATGATAATCACATATAGAAAGAACAGCTAAAGATTCCACCCTTCAAGTTAAAGAATAGT
Organism: Kodamaea nitidulidarum; assembly: GCA_030674215.1. Taxonomy (NCBI): domain Eukaryota; kingdom Fungi; phylum Ascomycota; class Pichiomycetes; order Serinales; family Debaryomycetaceae; genus Kodamaea; species Kodamaea nitidulidarum. The sequence continues at coordinate 88,853 of JAJLWI010000010.1, read as the reverse complement.
TCCAACTTGCTTGTTTATTCAGGTTATTCTATTCCATTACATAACCTAGCGGTATTCAACCTATACGTTATAGCTATCAAAAAGGGTTTTGTGTCAATTATGCCAGGGTATTTTATGTAGTCTGTAGTAATATCAGTAGAAAGAAGGAGCGAGTGCTAGTTATAGAAAAGACTGATGAAAGCGAGAGTAAATGGGGATAGTGTTGATTTCCAATGACATACTCTTTATTGATGGCTTCACTGATTCTCCAGACAAATTTCGCGGAATGAATCAGTATTCACTCGCTCAATCAAAATCCACTTACGAGCGACTTGCTCGTTTAGTTATCTCTATACATAATGTTTGTTCACTCACTCACTAGCTTCACTCAATTACTGACTTCACTTCTAACTTCACTTATTCACTAACTTCACTTATTAACTTCACTTACTCACTACTCCACATCCCCAGTATATTCATTTACTCACTAACTTCACTTACGCACCTCACTCGCTTCGCTCTTGAAGTACCTAATGACGTATGTATTGCTATATATAAACAAGCCGATGATCAGCAAAATACAATTATGCGAAAGCCTCTTCACCTCTATGAATCACATAAAATCTGTCAAAGCACCAAATCAAGTATAGGGTAATGCATGTCTCTAACATCTAACACCCTCCATAAACTCTGTCAACCTGAAATCCAACCCAGTCCGGCATAATCACTCCACTATGATTATAACTGCTCGTCCTTGATGACGTCCATCAACCAGTCCAATCCCTCTGTCAAACCCTCGCCCTTGATGGCACTGGATGCGACTATGCTCCAACTGCGGTCCTTAAGGTCAGTCAAGCTGAGTGCTTGTGAAACTTCAGACGCAGTCAATGCTCCTGGCTGATCTTGTTTGTTGGCAAAAACAAGCAAAGCGCTATCAAGAAGCTCTTCCTCCTTCAACATTGTGTGAAGCTCTTTGCATGCTATATCAATACGTTCTTTATCGGTGGAGTCTACCACGAATATCACTGCTGCGGTGTTGCTGTAGTAACATCTCCAGTATGGCCTGATGGACGTCTGGCCACCCAAGTCCCAAATGTTGAGGGTCAAGTTCTTGTATTTCAACGTCTCCACATTGAACCCGATCGTAGGTTTAGTAGTGACCACCTCACCCATCTGAAGACGGTACAAGATGGTTGTTTTACCGGCACCGTCCAAGCCCAAGATCAAGATCCTGATTTCCTTGTTTGCACCCCATACTTTGCTGAAGATGTTCTGGAAGCTAAACACTTGTCCCATGGCGGAATACTGTGTCCTCGTGATTTTCAACCGACCCGAAAATAAAGCGGAAGCGAGATTTGTCATGTGATAGGGCACGTGAAACATGACCAAGCAAGTAGAGAAAATGACTAAGCAAACATGACCTTTGCATCATGTGAATGTATTTTCATAAACACGTGACTACTAAAACATGACCACAAATTTGAAAACGTTAACACGTGACCACAACCCACGTGACTAGATATATGATCAGTTTTTAGCGTGACTCCAATCCATTAACAACTATGTCTGAACCAAAAGGAATTTTAAGAAACAAAAGCGAGATTGCCTCAGATGCCTCGCCTGAGATCGACCGTCAGGAGGTGATCCGCAACACCGTGCTCAATTCGCAGCTCAGGTCACAGGATTCAGAGGGCGAGAAGATTCGAGCCAAGATTGCGGAGTCCCATGCTGCTGGAAAAGGTGAGCATTTGAAGTGGGACGAGTTGAATTTGTACAAAACCGAGCAGGAGAAGTGTGCGACCATGAAAATAGACGAGCCCAAGACCCCTTACGAAGGTGGGTTTGATCCGAATGGCGAGTACTACAATGACGACGACATTCCTGGCTTGGATTTGGGCCAGGGTGAGAACGACGAGGTTGTTTCAGAGTCGCTCAGTGGGGGTGAAATTTTGAGGAATGAGGACGAGGAGGATGACGAGGAGGAGGAAGAGAAGAAGGAGGAGTTGACTGCGGAGGAGAAACATCGTAGATTTGAGGAGCTTCGCAAAAAGCACTATCATATGAAGGCACTTCCGTTGAAGCATAAGGATGAGATTCCGGACGTGGAGTAGGTAAGATATATGTACAAATATGTAATAATGGATGAGGTAATGATGATAGGGTGATGGGTTTTTGTTTGTTGGGGTGACTTTGGTTATACAGGTGATGTGAATTTTGGCGTTGTGCCTGATTTATACCAAAATTCCGGTGGTATAGCTTAAGTACTCAATCAGCTAGTTATACCCTGTAAACCAACAATCTAAGGTTGATTAATGTGGGTCTGTGTGTATTACTGTTAGAAGCTTAGGTAGAAGGCTTCTGTAGATCTCTCGATGTTAGTCATAGAGTTAGTCTGTTAGAATGTTTGCTAAAGAGTCTGTTAGAATGTTTGTTAGAGTTAGTCTGTTAGTATTAGTCAGTCAGTCAGTTAGTGTTAGTCTGTTCGCCTGTTAGTGTTATTGTCTATTCTATCTCCTTTACTGTCTAATTCGAACTTTCATTATTAAATACCTCATTATGAACGAATTCATATCTTTACTACTGTATAAACACCTATTACTATATAAACACCTATAGTAGTACTTACTTATCCAATAGGTCAAACTCTCCAGTAATGCATATTAAGTCACTATAAGATCTAATGTTAAATCAGTCACTATAAGCTCTTTTTTCACTATAAGCTTTCCTATGTTATTCAGTAACTAAAAACTCTTATAATGTCTATTCACTCACTATAAGCTTTCCTATGTTATTCACTCACTCACTTCACTCGCTTCGCTCGTTCAGCTCGCTCGTTCAGTTATCTCTGTAGTTAACTCACTCACTTCACTCGCTTCGCTCGTTCGATCGTTCGCTCTAAACAAAATACTTCACAGCAACCTTGGCATCCTTAGCAACATCAGTAATGGCACTCTTGGCAGCAGCAGCATCTGCACCCTTGAGAGCAGTAGTCACAGTGGTCAACTGAACATCATTCAAAGCATCAACCAACTTCTCCAAATCAGCATCAATAGCAGTCGAACTGGAAGCATCGCCAAAGTACTCAAAGTCCTTACCGGCAGACTTGACAGCTCTCTTCATCTTCTTCTTTGCAGCCTTGGCAGCCTCCTTGGCCTTCTTAGAGTCCGCCTTCTGAGCAGCAGCCTCCTCAGCAGCCTTTCTGGCAGCCTCCTCAGCAGCAGCCTTCTCTTCAGCAGCCTTTCTGGCACCAGCCTCTCTCTCCCACTTGATTCTCTCCTTCTCAGCCTTGGCAGCGTTCTTGAACTGCTTGATTCTAGGGTCCTCATTGTGGGCTCTCTCAACCAAGTCAATGAGTCTCTTGTTGTCATCCTGCTTTCTCTTCTTTCTGGCAGCAACATTCTTACGCTCAATGTAACGCTTGTGGTCTCTGTTGGCAGTGTCATCAGGAACGTCCTCGTCCTTGAACTCGAAGGACTTCCAAGAGTCGAACTTGCCCCAGAAGCTGTAGAATGCATCAACCTCTTCCTTAGTGGCATCTGGACCACCCAAAGCTGGCACAGGCTGCTTCTTGGAGAAACGGGCCTCGGCAGCGAAAACTGGTCCCCAAGCCTCGTAGAAGTCGTATGTGGACTTTGGTGCAGGAGGCTTCACGTCAGCGTTGGTGTCGACAGAGTCGTACTGCTGTCTCTTGGTAGGGTCCATCATGATTTCGAATGCCTTCTGGATGATCTTGAAGAAACCATCCTGGTCCAAGCCACCAGAGGCAGACTTCTTGTCTGGGTGGTGCTTAAGAACCTGCTTTCTGTGGGCTCTTCTGATTTGGTCCTCGGTGGCCTTGTATCTGAGGTGGGACAATCCCAACACAGCGTACAAGTCTGCAGTCTTCCACTCTCTTGGGTCGTGTGCCAACAACTTGGCGGACTGTTCTTCGTCACCAAGGTCCTCGTCTTCGTTGGTTTCGATTTGCTTGACGTTCTTCTCGGCCTCCAACTTTTCGTACTCGGACCAGGTGTGGCCTCTCAAGGTTCTGGAGGCATGGGCAAGGAAGTAGCGACCGACAGGCTCGATAGGACGGCGGACAGCTGGGGAGTAGCTGGCCACAGCGGTGAATTCTTCGGCGTTGCTAGCAGCAGATGGAAGGATGATTGACATGATGAGGAAAAAAGATGATGATGAAAAAAATTTAGCGAATAACGAATTCACGAGCGAAGCGAGTGAATGAGTAAGTGAGTAAGTGAGTGAACAAACATTATATAGAGATAACTGAGTGAATGACTACACGAGTGTAGTGAGTGTAATGAATGAGTGAATAAACATGGACATCGTTTATGATTAGATAGGTTGACTACATTTTTGAGTTTCAGCAGTTGACTACATTTTTGACTTCCAGCAGTTGACTACACATTTTGAGTTAGATTGGTTGATCGATCCACAAACAGCTAACTTGCTAAACTGGCCTTTCTCCACTCACCACTAGTATATTTCAACATTCATCCGTTATGTTGAAATCACCGATGTATTATATAGTTCACTTTGACTCAGTGAATGTCATAATATGAGAAAATTTCTGTATCGAGTTCGTCTTACTCAGTGAAGTGAACATAGTAAATGCCAGTGAACTACTGAGCAGGGGACATTTGGTACATTATGTTCATGTTCACTGAGCAGAAAACATTTGGTGGACTATGTTCATGTTCATTAAGCAGGAAATTTGGATACACCATGTTCAGATACCATATGCATACACATGCTCAGTGAATGTTCAGATACCATATGCATACACATGCTCAGTGAATGTTCAGATAACACATGGATATAGTATGTTCACATCCACTTCGCCATGCTCAGTAAATGTTCGGATAACCCATGAATATAGTGTGTTCACATCCACTTTGCTATGCTCAGTGAATGTTCAGATACCATATGTATAGACTATGTTCACATTCACTTCGCCATGCTCAGTGAATGTTCAGATAACACATGGATATAGTGTGTTCACATCCACTTTGCTATGCTCAGTGAATGTTCAGATACCATATGTATAGACTATGTTCACATCCACTTCGCTATGCTCAGTGAATGCTCAGATAACATATGGATGAACTATTCCTTGATCGCCGCCATATCTAAAACCTCGATCGACCCCTGCCCCTGTGAAACCTTAGAACCCTCACCCTCCAACAAGTCAACCAATTTCCTATAGTTAATCGGGTCGATGATCCCCACACATTCGTACACCTTAGCATCCTTGTTTTCCTCCTCAACATGGTCGATGTTTGCCTTAATCTCCTCATCCAAGGCCTTCGTGTGTGCCTTTTTCGACACCACAATCTTAACCTTCATCTGCGCACGTGCGATGGGGATGACCTGCTTCTCCACCAACATTTTGATGGCCTCCAACGCCTGCAACTTGGCCGGTTTCGATGGACTTGGGTGGTACTTCAACTCGTTCAACACCTTCTGAATCATGGTTGGTGGGTATCTCTTCTTGGACCGGGGGTTTATACACTTTGTGGATATGATTGTAAGAAACTCATTCTGTTTCTGCTGCAAATTGGCTGTGCGCTCTTTTTCGTTCAATTGGATCTCACCTTTTGCCAAGATCTCTGCAATGATGGCGTCCTGGTCGGTGGTACCGAATGCTGTCATCAAATCTTCGTTATTAGCGGTTTGGCCCTTGGAAACATTGATGAAGACCTGTGGGATTTGCAACACCTCATCGATGTCTTTTTCGACCTTCAGTCTCCAGTCTTGCACTTTGTTTTGGTAGCATGCGATCTCGAACCGCTTCTTTCCTTTCTTCATTCTGACAAGCGACACATTGGTCAATTTGATCAGCCCGCTGGGCTGGTTAATGACTGCCATGGTTAGAGAAAAAAGTCTACAAAATCACGAACTTCACGAGCGAAGCGAGTGAAATGAGTGAGTCAATTTACATTAGTACGAAATCACGAGCGAATGAATTCACGAGCTAAGCGAGTGAATGAGTGAGTAAATAAATAGGAAGTGAAGCTAGTGAGTAAATGAATATACTGAGTAAGTGAAGCTAATGAGTAGATAAATACACTAAGTACGTGAAGCTAATGAGTAATTAAATATACTGAGTAAGTGGAGCTACTAAGTGAGTCATTTACATTATAGAGATAACTTAGCGAACGAACTGAAGGTGTGTGAGAACTTAAATATGGAGACACTGAATGTGTGAACGACACCGAATAATAGTAGTACCTGAATACATAGAAATAATTGAATGAGTGCCAACATTTACATTATATGGAGAATCGAATCAGTACAAATATTATGTAAATTTCAGTCCTGTAACCTCAACACAATGGGCTTATAAGTTCTATTATATGATGAAAAGTAAGCACAAGCGTATGATAACAGGGGATTGGAGGATAAACGAGTAATGATTATATCTGATCAAGTTGGTGTATGTGATTGAAAATGCAAAGCTGATGTTTTACGAATATGTTAACAAGGTGCGGATACAGAGTTGATGTCCGCTATATGTTTAGAAGACCGTGGAACTGAGTTGATGGGGGAAGTTGGTAAATTGTATCAAGATGCGGCAAATGCCTAGCATACATGTATGCGACACTAAAGCATTTTGTAAATTTACTGAAACTCTTCATACGTGATGTCGTCAATGGTTGAGAGTTCTTAACCATTTACCACCAGTAAACAGTTTTCAATTTTGTTGATATTAATAGAGTGATATTACCTAATACCCTTAATACTGTGATATTGTCTAATACCTTACCCTTCTTAATACTTTGACATTCTCTTTAATACTTTGACATTCTCTTTAATACTTTGACATTTTCTCCTTACTTAATACCCATTCCTCCTTAACTCTTAAGATTCTCCTACCCCCTCCTTCCTCCTACAATTCTTCCAAATGTGAGTATTGTACATGCAATATATATCCAAAATATACCTTAGCTGTCAGCAACAGGCTTACTCATCGTCGTCTTCATCGGCGGCGTTGAGCTGAAGCTTCAAGTCCTTCCACAACTTACCCTTGTTGTGGTTCTCGTACCATTTGGTGACGGCAACGTCGAAGAAACCCTGGAAAGCAAAGGCCGAAGCGAAAATAGTAGCAACGTAAACGGAGTTCCTCTTGGCAAAGATGGATGCGAAGGACTGTATGTTAGTAAGGAGCACTAGTGGTGTGATACACTAAGGTTGCGGAGAATTGCGATCTCAACTTCACTCGCTTTGCTCGTGAAGTGAGTGAGTGATTGAACCAACAAAATAGAGTGATAACTGAACGAGCGAGAAAACTTCATCATGTTAACTCTCCCGAAGCTAAGTTGGTCGTTGGGACGTCAGAGCTCTGAAACCTGGTGCACTTGTATACATACCATGATTGGTGCTAGTGGTTAATTGAGATTTTTTCAAAATATAAGTTTTTTCAATTTGGCTGTGATTGGCTAAGGGAGATTTGTAAGTGCTTAGTCAGAGGAACAACCAATAGAACATAATATAGAGAGATAACTGAGCGAGCGAACTTGCATCATTGAAGAGATAACTGAACGAATGAGGGAACTTAACGAGCGAAGCGAGTAAAGTGAGCGAGTGAGTGAACAAACATAATATAGAAAGATAACTGAGCGAGCGAACGAACTTAATGAGCAAAGCGATTGAGATGAGTGAGTGAGTGAACAAACAAAATATAGAGTTAACTGAACGAGTGAGTGAGTGAAAAAAAATAGTTAACTGAACAAACGAGCGAACTTCATGAGTGAATAAACAAAAATAATATAAAGTCCCATATAGTCTAAGGAGAGTACAGAAACTGGGTGGCTAAGGTGTTTCTCTTGCTTTTGATACACCCCACTTAAATGTGAAAGAGTAAGATGTTTTGATCGAAACCTCTGGTGGTTTTCGACGATATCAGCTTTGCAGCTTTCTTACTTATTGTAGTTTTTCTGAATGCAGTTTTTCTGATAGTTTTTGCTGTGATTTTTGGGTGAATAAGTGGTGAAGGCCAAGACAGAAGCTTGGCAGTACTAGGCATAAGGCAGGTAGTTTTGAGAATGATAAACACAAACACGTATTCATTCGTTGTGTTTGTTTTCAAGAGAAAGTATGCAGGGATATACAGGTCCAGAAGTCATTTCCGACCTTTTTGCAGAAGTTTGGCACATTATATATTTCAGCTACTTTGTTCTTGTAGATTGAATTCGCGAATTGAAAGAACTGAAAGGCTTCAATGCTAAATCCACATGATCCAGCCAAATCTGAAAAGCTGTGCTATTCAAATGTACACGGGAATATACGCACTCGCTCAATCATCTATAAGCGTTACTTACTCATTCACTAGTCTAAAAAAAGTTTGGCTATTCAGTTATCTCCATACATTAATTTAATCAGTCAGTCAGTCAGTCAGTCAGTCAGTCAGTCAGTCAGTCAGTCAGTCAGTCAGTCACTAATTCACTCACTCACTCACTCACTCACTAATTCACTCACTCACTCACTCACTCACTCACTCACTAATTCACTCACTCACTCACTCACTCACTCACTCACTCACTCACTCACTAATTCACTCACTCACTCACTCACTCACTCACTCACTCGCTTCGCTCGTTCACTCGTTAGCTCGTTCGCTCGCTCGTACGGCTGGAAATACTTTGTGTACTTTTTTTGTGGCTTGGCTGCAACCAACTTCCTAATCTGGCTGTTAGCTCTAATCATATTCTGCATTTGGCTATCTATAGCGCTCCGTAAGTTTACTGTTTGCGGTGTGTTATCTGGCTAATAATGATCGTCAAAAATAAAGATAAGCTCCAATACATTCGCTCTCTTTCCGTAACTACTACTGTATTTTATCTTTGCAGCTCTACAGAAATTATTTCTGGTAAAACTCATAGCATAGCAAATATTACTAGTTTTACCTCTATACTCTCAAGCTACAATTAACAAGTTCTACCTCTATACTCTCTCAAACTACAATTAACAAATTTTAGCCACCTAGTCAATTATAAATATGAATATTATCCTCTTATTTCAATTTAGTTGCGTCTAAAGCTTCAGCGGCCTTCTCAACATCTTCCTTCGCAGCTCCCTTTCCATCCTCCTTTCCAGCACCTGGGTATCTTGTACCCTTGTTCTTGACCTTCTTGACCTTCTTCTCTTGCTTGACTGGAGGAGGGTAGCCCTTCAGCTCAGCCTCCTGGAACTCCTTGTTGGCGTCAAATTCCTTCTTGATTGGCTCCAACAAATCGATGATTCTGTCAGCAACACCAGATTTAAGGTCAACAGGAGACAACTTTCCACTAACAAAGTCTTCCTTCAAGGAGTCAAGCAGCGTGTAGGAGATGTTTCCACCGTATTGCTCTGGTCTGTTAATGTCCAATTGGAAAGCACCCTCCTTACCAGCCTTGAGCTCTTGGATTGGCTGAACAATGTGCTCCACAAAGGCAATGAGACCATTACCTTCAATTTCACCCGGTGCACAGTACGCACTGTTGACCTTCTTTCTAATGACCTTGGGCTCTTCTATAATGTCAATCTTGGAGTTAGGGTCCGAAGCGGACATCTTACCACCCTGGGCCAAGCCTGGAACCATAGGGTTCATGAGGTGGGCACGCTTCTTGTAGCCAAGGGACTGCAAGTTCTCCTCTGCGAGCACAAAAATCTTACGCTGGTCAACACCACCGAATTGGGCATCCACCTTCAAGTGCTCTTCATCCAAAGCCTGCATCAATGGGTAGATCAAACCGGACAACAATGGGTTGGCAACTTGCTTGACAACATCGGCACCGGCACGCTTAGCATCGTTTTGCGAAACCACGTTCGACATTCTGAACACATCCATGATGTACTCTGGCGACTGTTGGTAAGATGAACCAACAACGAACTTCAATTTGTCGATAGGGACTCCGATGGAGCGCAAAATAGCCTTGACACAGAACTCGTAGTACTTGGCACGGTACTGTACCACTTCCAAAGGTGCCTTCATGTTGTCCAAAAATGCGTGCAAGTCTGCGAGGAGAACAATGACCTCACATCCGGCCTTCAAGAAGTGTGCTAACTTGACCATAGGAACAAAGTAACCGCAGTGGACCTTTCCAGTAGGAGCGGTTCCCCAGTAGATTCTAACTGGGCGCTTTTCCTTCTCAAGAACATCTTTGATAATTTGGCCGTTGAGGGTTTCCTGAAGACCTTTGGTGATGAGGTTGTATTGCTCAGTGGGGTCGGTGACAACAGACATGTTGAAAAAAGTGAGTCAATCGGTTAGAGAAAAGAAACAGAAAAAGGTTGACTGGAGGTGTTTTTTTTCTGCTGGAGATCTATGAGATCACGTGAGCCGTTGAGATAACTGAACGAGTGAGCGAGCTTTACGAGCGAAGTGAGTAAAGTGAGTGAGTGAGTGAACTTACTTCATAGAAGATAACTGAACGAGTGAGAGAGCTTTACGAGCGAAGTGAGTAAAGTGAGTGAGTGAGTGAACTTATTTCATAGAAGATAACTGAACGAGTGAGAGAGCTTTACGAGCGAAGTGAGTAAAGTGAGT